>JAVKPL010015135.1:0-96650 GCA_032173675.1 Gastrolobium villosum | reverse complement strand
TGTCACCGAAGTGAGAAGTTTCTTAGGTCTGGCTGGATATTATCGAAGGTTCATCCAGAATTTCTCTCAGATAGTGCAACCCCTTACTCGACTCACTCGGAAGGATAAGCCTTTTGAGTGGACTGAAGCCTGCGAAGAATGTTTCTTGGAGCTAAAGAGCAGATTGACGAGTGCCCCCGTACTCACGATTCCGGATCCTGCTCGAAAGTTCGAAGTTTACTGCGATGCGTCGCTGAAAGGACTTGGATGCGTGTTGATGCAGGACCGTATGGCAGTAGCTTACGCATCTCGACAACTGAAGCCTCACGAAGAAAATTATCCTACGCACGATTTGGAGTTAGCAGCTATAGTGTTCGCACTTAAAATCTGGAGGCACCACTTGTATGGTTCGCAGTTTGACGTGTTCAGCGATCATAAGAGTTTGAAGTACTTGTTCGACCAGAAGGAGCTGAATATGCGGCAACGGCGGTGGATGGAATTTCTGAAGGACTATGATTTTGAACTTAAATACCACCCAGGAAAGGCAAACGTGGTAGCTGACGCCCTGAGTAGGAAGACACTACACACTGCAACCCTGATGATGGAAGAATTGAAGTTGTTCGAGGCCTTTCGAGACTTGAACTTATCGATAGGCGAGAGAGGAAGTAGCATAAGATTGGGAATTATAAAGGTGGAGAATGAATTGATCAGTAGAATTAAGGAGGCTCAGAAGGATGAAGAGTTAGTCCGCGAGTTGGTTGGTAACCAAGAGGTAGTAAAGGATGCGAATGATGTCTGGAGATTCCAAGGACGGCTGGTTGTGCCGAATGAAGAGTTGAAGCAAGAAGTTATACAGGAGGCTCACAAGGGTAAGTATGCAGTTCATCCTGGATCCACGAAGATGTACCACGATTTGAAGACCTCGTTTTGGTGGCCGGGTATGAAGCGTGATATTGCGGAGTATGTATCTCGATGCTTAACTTGTCAGAAGGTGAAGTACGAACATCAGAAACCTTCGGGACTCCTTCAACCTTTGGAGATTCCCGAATGGAAGTGGGACAGTATTGCGATGGATTTTGTAGTTGGACTTCCTCGGACGCGAGAAGGATATGATTCTATCTGGGTGATTGTTGATCGTTTAACGAAGTCAGCTCATTTCTTGCGTGTTAGAACCACATATGATACAGAGAGGCTTGCGAGAATTTATCTGCAGGAGATTGTGAAGCTGCACGGAGTTCCTACGAGTATTGTCAGTGATCGTGATCCCAAGTTTACATCTAAGTTTTGGGAATCCTTTCAAAGAGAATTAGGGACCCAATTGAGGTTGAGTACTGCTTATCATCCGCAGACCGATGGCCAGACGGAACGCACCATTCAAGCCTTAGAGGACATGTTGCGAGCATGTGTTTTGGAGTTAGGAGGCAGCTGGGATAGTTATCTTTCGTTGATTGAGTTCGCTTACAACAACAGTTACCATTCCAGTATTCAGATGGCACCGTACGAAGCTTTGTATGGGAGAAAATGCAGATCCCCTTTATGTTGGACTGAAGTAGGTGAGCGAAGTATGTTAGGACCTGATCTAATTCAAGAAACATCCGAACAGGTAAAGAAGATTCGAGAAAATATGCAGCGGGCTCAGGCCAGACAGAAGAGTTATTACGACAAGCGTCATAAGCCTCTATCTTTCGAAGTCGGAGATCATGTGTTCTTAAGAATCACACCTACATCGGGACTCGGAAGGAGAATGGGAGTTAAGAAGTTAAGTCCACGGTACTTAGGACCGTATCTGATTATGGACCGGATTGGAGAGTCTGCATACCGGTTGGCTTTACCACCCAATCTGTCAGGAATTCACAATGTATTTCATGTGTCACAGCTACGGAGGTATCTCTCTGATCCATCTCACGTGTTACAGCCGGAAGAAGTGGAACTCAAGGAAAATCTGACTTATCAAGTGCAACCATTCCAAATTCTTGAAAGATCCGTCAAGCGACTCCGTTCTAAAGAAATCCCTTTGGTGAAAGTATTATGGAACAACAGATCGGCAGCTGAAGCCACTTGGGAGCGCGAGGACGACGTTCAGAAACGCTATCCAGAACTGTTTAGCCCTTAAGTAAGTTTATTTTGCGGACAAAATTCCTATTTGGTGGGGAGAGTGTAACATCCCGCATAATTAGTAAAATACATAAGTACTATATGCTATATGTACATGTGTAGAATTCGGATGTATGGTTTATGTGTAAAGGCTTGTGAATTGGTTGACCTTTATCATTGGATAAGACTAAGGTAATTAAATTAAATCATAGGAAGAGACATATGTAGACATGTGAATTTGATCTTATGAGTAATGTGAGTATGTGTTAGAAGGCATTAGTGTTTGGATGTGGGCTAGTGTGTGTGTGGACTTGTTACTATTGGATTTGTGATTGGATCCTTTGTGTGTGTGGCCAATGGCCCAAGGATGGCTCTTGGATCAAGCCAATTCAGCCCAAGGTTGTGTCCACCCTTATCTCCCCTAAGCCTTGTCCAACTAAGGTGTCTTGTGTACCAAGGAACCTTCACATGGCAACCCATCTACCACCCTTTCATGCGCACAAGGGAGAGTAATTAGGACCTTAGTAATCTGCCTTTTTCCCTTGCTAAACCGCCACCTCACCTTGTTTATGCATAACTTGATTTTAATTTCATTGCATGGAAGACACATGAACCTTTTAGCATGAGATTAGGCTGCATTCTCCTCCATTTAGGCGCACATGGAGGGGCCTTGGTGCAGATTTTTTTCTTATGACACAAACTGCCTAACTTGTTGACTTGGTGAACCACTTACACCCTCCATCATGAGACTGTTTTGTGCAGATTTTTGGCAAGCTTTTTGCAGCCCATCATGAGCCAAACCTGCCTTGTTTTCACATGCATCATAAGAGGATTTTTGGCTGCATTTTCATCATTTTGTGCAGCTCCAAAATCTGAATTTGGGCTGTCACAAATCTACACTCATGATGCACCTCTTTCCTCTCATCATTGCGCACCAAGGCTGCCTAAAATGCAGATTTTTGGCTGCCACCTAGTTGAATTACTTGTTGACTTAGTGAACCTCCCTCACACCCTCACCTATGCGCATAGTTTGGTCTTTTGTATGAGAAAATTCTGACTTATAACACTAACTCAGATCTGAACATATCTCTTCCACCCCTTTTGCATGTGTCTAGAGTATGCTAGAAGCAAGCTCCTTACTTGTTCAGCCCTTGTATGCAGCCCCATCCCCTCAAGCAATCAGATTTTTCATGATGTTAAATCATTGCAACCTCCTCCCTTCTCCCTTTAAATTTGCGCACAAGAGGGGCTGCCCCCATCTACTTGTGCAGCCAACTCCTCCCCCTCTCCCTCACACTCTAGCTTAGCATTGCAAGAACCTTAGGAGGAAGAAAGACCAAGCCAACTCCCTCCTTCCCTCACCTTAAAACCGTGGCCTAGACACTAGTGGAGTGTGAGTTTCTCCTCCTTTCCTCTCACTGTCCAGCTTTGTTCCTCTTACTTGGAAGCTGTCCTAAGGTGTTCATCCTCACTTTGTGTGCGCATTGATCCTCTTGGGAGGGTGGACTTGTTGGGAAGTAGAGCTAGAAGGGTGTGGTGAAGTTTGGGCTACAAGAGGTAGGCCTTGAACTTAGAACTCTTTCTTTGTATAGTCATGTAAGTGTGCTTGAATGTCTCCTTGTATATGTGTTGCTTTGGATCCTTGGTTGAGCATGATAAAAGTATAAGTATGGAGCCATTTTATGATGACTTGTATGCATGAGTTGTAGAGTGAAAGTCTCATGGTTATATGCCACTGTTTCGTATGATTATGTCACTGTTTTGAAGAGAAATGTGCCACTGTTTTGAAGATGTATGCCCACTGTTTCGGTTCATCAAAATCACCATTACGTGCCACTATTTCTGCACATTACATGCCACTGTTTCTGCACACATATGCCACTGTTTCTGCACATTATATGCCACTGTTTCTGCACATATATGTCACTGTTTTAGTGCTCCCTAAGCCACTGTTTTTATATATGAAATGCCACTGTTTTACTCATCAAATGCCACTGTTTCTATGCATAAAATGCCACTGTTTTAGTCATGAAATGCCACTGTTTCCATGTCATCATATGCCACTGTTTTTATGCATAAAAGGCCACTGTTTTAGTCATCATATGCCACTGTTTTTATGCATAATATGCCACTGTTTTAGTCATCAAATGTCACTGTTTCCATGCTTAAAATGCCACTGTTTTTATGCATAATATGCCACTGTTTTAGTCATCATATGCCACTGTTTTTATGCATAATATGCCACTGTTTTAGTCATCATATGCCACTGTTTATATGCATAAAATGCCACTATTTTTATGCATCAAATGCCACTGTTTTAGTCCATAATATGCCACTGTTTCAATGTCCAAAAACCAAGATTTATGCCACTGTTTTGGAAGTTCAAAGTGCCACTGTTTCTATTTTAAAAACGTCACTGTTTCTGTTTAAAACGTCACTGTTTTGCTGCTGTAAACACTGCTGTATGCTCACTGTTTTGCTGCTGTAAACACTGCTGTATGCTCACTGTTTTGCTGCTGTAAACACTGCTGTATGCTCACTGTTTTGCTGTTGTAAACACTGCTGTATGTTCACTGTTTTGCTGCTGTAAACACTGCTGTATGCTCACTGTTTTGCTGCTGTAAACACTGCTGTATGCTCACTGTTTTGCTGCTGTAAGCCACTGCTGTATGCTCTCTGTTTCTGCTGTAAATAGCCACTGTAAATGATTAGTTGTAATTGATTTAGGTGCGCTTAAGAAGTGAGATACTTCGCGGCTGTTTGGTAATATTTAAGGCAAGCAAAGGTAAGTGTCAGGCGATGATGCCTAATGTGACTATTGACTACTGGTATAGAATTGTAACATGATGCTCCATATGCCGTAAAAATATTATGTTCCATTATGATGAAAGGAAACTGCCTAAAATGTGCCTGAGGGCTATATGATTATGAGGTAAAGACGTTATGTGGCAGCATAACGCATATGAAAGGTATATAAGCATGCACCTTACATCATACCGCATTTTTACGCCTTGTGTGTGAAAGCATAGCATGACATGCATGTATCAAGATCATATAGGCCTTGTGAAGAATAGTTATGTACAGGATCATGTGTTTGAGCAAGCATCATATAGGCATCCCCAAGGTACCGGGGTATGGGACACTTGGCATCAGTCCGCATAGGCCCACAGATGGAATCCATATGGAGCTCAGGTGCCAAGGGTATATTTGATTCCACTGTGAAGTGCGCGCACGACGGTGCTAAAAGCGCAAAGGAAAGGCGTTATATACGCAATATATGAATATGATGAAATGAAAAGGAAAAGGAACAAGGATATGTTGAAGTGACTGTTTATGATTTTGTGCCTAGTTAATACTGTTATATTACTGGTTTTATTGCCACACTACTGGGATTATTCTCACCCCTTCGGGGCTGCTATTTTTCCAAAATGGCAGGAGGACGCAAGAGCATTTGAAGGAGTAATATTTTGCTGTTGATTGCTGATGCGTGGATTATCAGTGTTGCTGTTTGTTTAAATGGATAACTGTAATGATTAATGTTTTGGTACTTTTGGATGACTGTAGTCTTTATCATAATTATGTTAGCTTGAACTTTTATGAACAATGGCTATTTTGGAAAACCTTTGTGAAAAGAATTTAAGTGCTGAAATTTTTATACGGATGTGTATACTGCTTTGTTAGCTCATGTGACGTTAACGACTCTAATTCCGCTTAGCAAACGACTCTCTTGGATGCATACAAGGGAGGGCGTTACACTGTGATTGTAACTGCGCTTAATATCATAATCAATGTTAACAATACCGGTGTACAACAGGCTGTTACATTAGGGATGGATTACACAACCTTTCTTGGGCTCAAAACTGCTGTAATCTGTCATTTTGCTGCATAGTAATCGATTACCCAAGCATGGTAATCGATTACCATGCAACAGGGGACGAAAAATTGGCTACTGTCTGCACTGGTAATCGATTACTGGCCTTTGGTAATCGATTACCATGTGAGGTAATCGATTACCCAAAGTTGGTAATCGATTACCAGAACAGAGGAATTGAAAAATTGGCTACTGCCTCATTTTTGACAGGTGGTAATCGATTACCACCCACTGGTAATCGATTACCACAGTGTAATTTTCGAAAATTCAGTTTTTTCTAGACTAAAAGAAAGGGGTTTAACTTGATGGGTAGAACTCCAAATGGTACGTGGTTTGAAACCACGCGTAGATAACGTAAAGGACTACAACTTGGTAAAATGTGAGAGTAAGATGGTGAGTCTAAATGAATTGAATAAAAAGAAGAATGAATGATGTTAGTAAAGATGTATGCTTCCGCAAATTGCTTTTACAATTATAGTGTGGTTTTAATTGATTACGGAAAAAGTGTTTATGTAAGAAAGGGATATGTTAAAAAGAAAAATTTGCCCGTAATTTAATTAATCTAATCACTGTGATTGTAACTGCGCTTAATATCATAATCAATGTTAACAATACCGGTGTACAACGGGCTGTTACAACACGCACTTTAATCCTCCACTCTTCTTTCGTCGGATTAAGATCCTTTACAAAGTCGTATTTTGAGGACATTATGTTGAACGATAAAATCAGAGGAGGAGTAGAGAAATGGACCAAAGAAGATACAAAATGCTCGATGCAGACCAAAAGGCAAAAGCAACACCAAATATCGTTTTTATACATGCAATGAATCTTACTGGTTAAGTAATTTTCTAAAGCAGAAAAAGTAATTTTCTATGATTTCCAAATTTTATTTTTACTTTTCCAACCCATTTCACGTTGAAAGTTTAAATTTTGAATCCAGAATCGAGAAGCCCATTAATACATATGTCTGCCACCTATAAAAAATAATTGTACAGACTATTTACTTTTGTTTCAAAAAAAATTATTTACCGTAAAAAAATATTTCCCAAAGAAGTAAGTTTTGTGAACAAAAAGCTGAGATTTAAGGAGAATGCGACACCTCAGCTAACTTTCCAAAATTTGGTTCTACTTTCTATATAGTAAGATATGGTTCGGCCATGAAGGGGTTTGTGGCTACATGCATGGTTTAATTTTGTTTTCTTTAAGAAAGAATTAACAAAATTTGAATTAAAATTGTTTTTAAATTCGGCCAACTAGAGAAATTTAAGAATATGAATCTTGATATTATTTTGATGTTTAAATGTTAAATGTCAAAATATGTGTGAAAAATATTATGTGAGAATTTTAAATTAATGTGTAATTGCGCCTTTTAATTTACAAGTGTGTTTTTAATTTAATTTTTTTAATTTTGTCCCTCCAAAGATGTTTTGGATTTTCTTTAATTATGTGTAATTAGAGAAATAGGCTAGTGGCGTATAGACGACAAGCGGCCGTTGCTTAAAGAAGCAAAATGGACAAAAAGCGCGAGCACCATGACTATCTCAATATAAACTGTTTATATGCATGTATGATTAGAACGTCTAGTATACATGAATTGGGCAAACCGCGTTTTGTATGGTTATTATGTTTGTCCAATAGCGACTAGTGTAAACCGATAGATGTTTGACATAGGTTACGACTAGCATGATAACTTACAACATGCGTTTGATGAGACCTAATTAACCCTAAAATAAAAGGAACCCTTAAAAGGAATAAATAATTAAGCATATGATTACCTCTCACCACCAATGCTACTCAAACCTCTTCTACATAGTGGTGCTCCACAACTCAGTTGGGACCCACTGATTCGTTGAGCTAGAGTAGTGTTTGAAGTGTAAGACACTTAGGGTGTTGGTTTATGCTTAACTAAGACATAAGTTGCAGGCACAGCCGGGCTTATGTGCTTAGGGTAATGATGCTAGGTTGGTTGCATGAGATGCACCACTAAGTGACAAAGAGTTGTCAACCTAATGTTAAGAGAAGGTATGAGATACTGTTGATAAAGATCAACCCATTATTTAATTTAATCTTGTGGTTTCAGACGGAGATTAAAATAAATAATCACACTCTTAATCCCACTAAGGTAAAATCTAAAAGTAGATTAACCCTAAGTCAAATAGTAAGGGTCATTGACTTAGATAAAATAGTGGGAGGGGCAAATTATTTAAAGTCTTTAATAATTTGCTTTTAACTACATAACCGTATATTAACTGAAATCATATTTACATCTTTTTCAGCTTTTAGTATGACTAATCAACTGTCACTGCATTCAATTCTCGATACGAATGAACTGACCGGTTCAAATTTTATGGACTGTTATCAGAACTTAAGAATTGTTCTTAAGACCGAAAAGATAGCTTATTTCCTTGACACTGCTTTGCCTATTGCGCCTAAGGAAGGGGAAGATGGGTTCACGGAATTTGATTTCGAGACCCACAAGCAACACATGGATGATAATGTGTTGGCTTGTTACATCATGCTGGCATCCATGTCGCCTGAACTACGTAAATAGCACGAGCATATGGATGCCCCCTCTATTATCATGCATCTCAAGGAGTTGTATGATATTAAAGGCAGACAGGAGAGGTATGAGACATTTAGGGAATTGTTCCTGTGCAAGATGACCGAAGGCACGTGTTTTAACCGCCATGTACTGAAGATGATGGCACTTATTGAGAAGCTAGATGGTCTAGGGTTCACAATGGATGCTGAATTAATTAATGACTTAGTTCTATCATCACTTCCTCCTTCTTTCAGTGAATTCATAATGGATTACAACATGCATGGGATGCTTGTGAGCTTGCCAGAGTTGTTAAGGATGTTAACGACTGCTGAAATGTCTATCAAGAAGGATGAGACACAAGCTCTTATGATTGGTGGGCCTGAAAGGGCCATGGGTAAGGGCAAGGAGCCTACAAATGGAAACTCCCTTAAGCCGAAAGGAAAACCCAATAAGAAAAAGGGCAAAAAGAAAGGTAAGGGAGCATCCAAGGACAAAAGTGATGTTGTGTGCTTCCATTGTGGCAAATATGGCCATTGGAAAAGGAATTTTCCAGACTACCTGAAGAGTGTGAAGGAGCATGATGATGCTTTAACCTCAGGTATTCACATGATTGAGATAAATTGTTCTTATGCTAATCCGACTTCATAAGGTATTGGATACCGGTTATGTTTTTTATAATCTGCAATGTGTTGCAGGTGCTTAGAAGCCTAGAAGATTGGAGAAGAACGAGGTGGACCCCGTGCAGGTGATAAAGCAAGAGTTGCTGCTCATGCTGGTGGAGATACTGACCTCATTAGCCTACGGGCACCTTTTTGCATTTGAATAATTGTCTTTATGTTCCCGGCATTTCTAGAAACATTATTTCTTGTTTAGAACAAGATGGTTTTGCTTACTATTAAGGATGGTACATTTTCTATCATTTTGAATGATATTGTTTTGGTACGCTTCTTTAATTAATGGCTTGTATGTTTTGGAAATGGGAACTAAAGTGCTCAATGTAGATGTGAAATGACCTAGGATAGATAATCAATCCTATCTTTGGCACTATAGACTAGGGCACATAAATGAAACAAGATTGTCTAGTATGCATAGAGATGGATACCTGGACTCCAAGGATTTGGAATCCTGTGGATAGTATGAGTCTTGTCTAGCTGGGAAAATGATTCGTCAAAAGCCCAAAGGGTTGAGATTCATAGGGCTAGTGAGTTATTAGAACTCATTCACATTGATTTATGTAGCCCAATGTATATTGAGGCTAGAGGAGGAAACTCCTATTTCATTTAATGATGAAGTAGAGAAATAGCGTGGCAAGATGGTTAAGTCATTGCGATCAGATCATGATGGTGAAAATCTGAGCCATGAGTTTTGTAAGAACCCGCACCGTTAATTAAGGTAATTAGGGAATTAATTATGATAATTAAGAAATGATTCCATAATTGACCTTAATAATTATTATTGGGCTTAAATAATTATATTGAGTGAGTAAAAATGCTGAAAGTCGCTTTTCGGAAGAAAAGCGCAGATACCGGTTCTGCTACCCGGTATAAATGCGTACCAGAAAATTATAACGAATGCATGATAATTACTAGAATATTACGTAGGACTTGTAAAACAAGTTTCGGGTCAAAATAATGTAATCTGATGCAGAACTGATACTGGCTATGGAAAAGCGCGTACCGGAAAGGTGCTCCGAAAAATAAAATAAAAATATGAAAAATCTTAGAAAAATGTGTAGGTTTAGATTCCAAAGTTTGGGATCAATATCTTTTGCGTTGCTATTAAGGCTAATACTGCGCTTAAGTGACCAATTGCCTATTTATATGCATACTAAGGGCACAAAACCCTAGGTTGCATTATTTCTTACGTGAGATTTGGGTGGCTGAAGGGTGGCTACTGTTCCATTGCCTTCTCCTTCACCATTTCTTGAGTCTTGAACCATTTCCTCCATGATTTCCTTCTTCTCTTCTTCTTACAAACACTTGGTGGTGTGAGTTGTGAGGGTGTGAGACTACTTTGGCTGCACACTCAGCCACTGGGAGTAGAGTTGAGGGCTGGTTTAGAGAGTTGAGTGTGGTGGGTCATGATCATGGAATTTTGAGGTCCAAGTGGTGACCTTTGTGGGGTAAGAACCATCCTTGTGATGCTATTTTCGTGCTTCTATTTGGTCTGAGTTTGAGGAGCTGTTGGTGAGCTCCAAGAGCCATTGTTGCTCTATTTTAAGCTTTGGTAAGTGCATCAACCTTTGAACTTGTGTTTTGATGCTTAAAAATGGAACCTTGATGCATGTATTTAACTAAGTTGATAACTTAAAGGTGGGGTAGGTTAAACACACATAGAAATGCATGTTTAAGTGCCTATAATCGGTTAAAAAGTTGAACCTATGGATTGGATATTCACAAAATGAAGAAACTGCATTCTGTCGTGAGATATCCGGATATCTGTCGAGCAGATATCCGGATATCAGTAACCGGATATGGTATCCGGATATTCAAATCCGGATATGGGGACAGCAACGAACCTGTTTCGGTAAAAATTCGATATCTTGAGCTACAGAGCTCCAAACCGAGTGCCGTTTGGACCTATGTGTAGCTAACACATAAGGCTATGACCCTGTAAAATCTCGTAGGCATTGGGTAAGTGGTTTGATCTCAGTGTTAGTTTAAAGTCGCATCTTGGTTGCTGGAAATTCAGTTGGCAGCAGTCACCTTGCGAAAATCATAACCGGAGTTATACAACTCCGATTGAGACATAAAATATGTCGTTGGAAAGCTTGTGAGGTCTAGTTTAACATATTAAAATCTCAGAATTTTTGGTAAAGAATTACAACTGCAGTTTTAATAAAATGGAACCTTGGGAGTGATATCTCGCGAAATGCAGAAACTGCATTCTGTCACGAGATATCCGGATATGATATCCGGATATGGACTTGGAGATATCCGGATATGGATATCCGGATATGCCCCCGACATATCCGGATATTCTGGGTTTTCGAAGAACAGTGAGGTATTGTTCATACACATCGGAGTTATGGGTTTGTGGACCCTATTTTGATGGAGTTGAACTTCTGTAAATACTTAATTAAGTCAGAATCAAGGGACTTAGGGCTTGTGGCTTGGTGGGAAGCCTTAAGATGTAAAACATAACAAAGAAACGTAGTCTTTATGTTTATGCGTACGAGCTATGTTATTGATATGATCGCTGGTCTAAATCAGATTGTGATCTCTGTTGTGTTGGACCTTGAGCGGTGAGGACTCTTGGCTTGGATTGATTGCTTGCAAGGTAAGCTTTCGTGTCCTCGGTTTAGCCATTTTGTGGTTCCACCATGTCCCATGGGGATGTGGTTTATGCATGCTGTGTTACATGCTTTGATGTTTTGGAAATGCTGTTGAGCTATTATATGCAATGTGCTTTTATGATATGCATGTGATGTCCACCTATGCGGTAAGCCTGAGTATGTAGCACATACAAGATGGTGAGGCTGTGGGTGAGGTGCAAGCGGTGTTCCTTGTACTTATGTGGGTATAGACGTATTCCTGCATTTCTCTGGCCAGTAGATTTTATAAACACACATGGCATGAATATCTGTTGCACTGCATAGTTTTGGAACTTATATTGAATTACTATTTTTAGACTTATATTGCACATGTAAGTGAGCTTGGGGTGGAAGATCCTTGAGGACCCCTTGTCTTACTGAGATTTCTTGTTTAGAGATCTCACCCCACGTTTGGGGACGCTTATTTCAGGATCAGGTAATGTTGAGGGCTTTGGTGGCAGGAGGCCAGAGCTGAGTTGATGTTATTATGACACGCTGACATGCTGAATGTTGACTGCTGTTTATGTTTTCCCGCTTTGATTATGATATTATGCTGAGACTGTTGTTGGGCATTGTGCCTTATTTGGTGAGCTTGGGGTTTGTCCATGCCACATGGTTTTGTTATTGTCTTTTATTTGAAGTTGTAATTAAAGTATCAGGATTTTTGACCCAGGCTATGTGTTGTAGTCCTGTGGCTTTAGATACTCACATTATATTTATATATGAGGTATTTCAGTTAGTTGTCTTGCAATTTACATACAGGCAGTATTTTATGAAATTGATTAAGTAATCAAGTTGGCTAAGGTTAATGACGTCATAATTGAATTAAAGAAAAAGTTATTCCGCATTTTAATTAAGCGTGGCTTAATACGATAGTATGTTAACAATCCGGGTTAACACGGGCTGTTACAAGTTTCGGGATTATCAGAGAGAGAATTGAATTCTCTCGCAGTTTACTGCACTTAACACACCACACCAAAACGGTGCCAGGAGAAACAGGACTGTGTTAGACATGGTTAGGTCTATAATGAGTTAGACTCAACTTCCAAAATTGTTTTGGGGATATGCCTTAGACACAGCGGCATAACCTTCTAAATAGGGTACCGTCTAAATCTGTTCAGACCACACCATATAAGATATAGAGTGGTAAGAGACCCAACCTGAGTTACCTCAGGGTATGGGGATCGCCAGCTTATGTCAAAGCGTTGACATCAGACAAGCTTAGTGCTGAGAGTACTAAATGTCTATTTGTGGGGTATCCTAAAGGTACTATAGGATACTGGTTTTACTCCAGGAATGCTGAGTTTCTTGAGAAGGATTGGATCTCTCAAAAAGTCAGTGGGAGTAAGATTGGTCTTGAACAAGTACAAGATCCACAAGAACAGATTGAGGAACCCAAGTCTGCTCCGCAGGCGACGTTCTCCAATGGAGAAGTAAACACGCAACTCCATAGATCTACTAGGGTCATTCATCCACCTGAGAGGTACGGGTTTGTGATTGAGAATCAGCAATCTGTTGAGGATGATGAACTAAATAACTACTACGAGGCGGTCAAAGATGTTGACTCCTCTAGATGGCTTGAAGCCATGGAATCTGAAATGGATTCGATGTATCAGAACAAGGTATGGGCCTTGGTTCCTAAACCGCAAGGAATAGTTCTATCGGTAATAAATGGGTCTTTAAAAGAAAGAATGATGCAGATGGCAACGTTCAGACCTACAAAGCTAGGTTGGTGGCGAAAGGGTATCGTCAAAGACAAGGAGTTGACTATGATGAAACTTTCTCACCAGTTGCCATGATGAAATCTATTAGGATTATGCTTGCAATAGCAGCATACCACGACTATGAAATTTGGCAAATGGATGTCAAGACCGCCTTCTTGAATGGGTTCTTGAAGGAGGAAGTGTACATGACACAACCTGAAGGCTTTGAATAGGTGGCTGGTGCATGGAGCTTAGTAATGGGCTTGGATAGTCCAAGCCATTACTAATTAATTTAATCAGTTAAATTAATAATCAAACATTTGAATTTCGAATTTTGAATTTGAAATTTGAATTTTGAAATTGGAATTTGGAATTAGAATTTTGAAATTCGAATTTTGAATTTGAAATTTGAATTTTGAGATTTTGAATTTGGATTTTGAATTTTGAAATTCGAATTTTGAATTTGAAATTTTGAATTTTGAATTTTGAATTTGAATGTTTGAACATTTGAATTCAAGTGTTTGAATTCGAATTTGAATTGGCTTTGAAAAGTTTTTTCATAACAAAAGGATAAGATAAGATCTTATTGGAATAAATTCCTTGGATCAAGAAGAATCTTTGGAGCATATTTTGGGGCTGTTTAGGGCGCACACTTAGGTGATAAAAATGTCATCTTGTCACTTAAAACAAAGCTCCAATCAGATTTGGTAGTTGAGAGAATCAGTGGGTGAGTTGGTTCAAATTTTGAATGCAACTACTCAACATATTTGGACCCCTTTTAGGGCTGAATTATGCGCATGAAATGGATACTATATGATAGTTTATGAATCTAATTTTGAATTTTTTTGAACTTAGTTTCATGAGGATAAGATTGGAGGTTGTTGGCAAGATTTATTTTGCAACAACTCCACCTTATCCTCCCCTTATTCATGCGCCACTTTCAATTTATTTGAAAGGATAATTTCATTTTTGAATTATCATTCTCTCTTCCCTCCAAGGTGTGCGCACAACATGACTAGTTCCTCTCCTTAGGCTTTTGAGAAAACCTAGCCTACACTCCTTCATGTCATGCACCATTTTGTAGGGTAGTTCACTACACCTTTCCAAACAGAATACCTAGCCTCCACCTTCACCACTTATGCGCATAGCAAGCCTCACTGTGGTGTTCATCTGGTGGCTTTCAAGAAAGGGTTCCTGCATCATTGACGAATGGTGGTGTGGATCACCATTAGAGGGTTTGAACCCTTCAAGCCTGACATCTGATCTCCCTGACTGATCAGGCCAAAAACAAGGTAACATCATGTTGTCTTAAAGCATGAATCCATGTGTGCATGTATGTTTCCGCAGTAAAAATGTTGTTTTTACACCTTACATGCATCAGCCTTCAAAGGCCAGTTTACTTTCACATTGACTGTCGTGCCATCAACAATATCACTGTAAAGTATAGATATTCCATTCCTAGAATTGATGATATACTAGATAAGTTGCATGGTGCATGTGTTTTTACTAACGTTGATCTTAAGAGTGGATATCATCAAATCAGAATGAAAGAAGGTGATGAGTGGAAAACTGCATTCAATACAAAATATAGGTTGTGTGAATGGTTAGTTATGCCATTTGCTTTAATTAATGCACCCAGTGCTCCTTTATAAGGTTGATGAATTATGTTTTGCGTGAATTTCTAGGAAAATTTGTGATTGTATATTTTGATGAAATTTTGATTTATAGTACAAACTTGAATGAGCATGTTGAGCATTTAAAGCTAGTTTTGAATGTTTTGAGGAAGGAGAAGATGTTTGCTAATCTAAAACAATGTTCTGTTTTTTTTCTTCGGTAAAATAACAATGTTCTTTTTGTACTAACAAGCTTGTGTTCCTTAGGTTTGCTGTTAGATCTAAAGGAATAGAGTTAGAAGAAGAAAAGGTAAAGGCAATTCGAGATTGGCCTAGTCCTACTTATGTGAGTGAAGTTTGAAGTTTTCATGGGCTGGCTAGTTTTTATAGAAGGTTTGGGTAAGAACTCGCACCGCTAATTAAGGAGATTAATTGATTAATTGTGATAAATTAGGAAATGATTCCATAATTGACCCTAATAATTATTATGTGGCTTAAATAATTATAGTAAGTGGGTAAGAATGTTGAAAGTCGCTTTTCGGAAGAAAAATGCATATACCGGTTCTGCTAGTCGGTATAAATGTGTACCGAAAAAGTATCCCGGAAAATTATAATGAGTGCATGATAATTACTAGAATAATATGTAGGACTTTTAAAACAAGTTTCAAGTCAAAATAACGTGATATGATGCCAGAACTGATACTGGCTATGGAAAAGCGCGTACCGAAAAGTTGTTCAGAAAAATAAAATAAAAATATGTTAATTCTTGTAAAATAAATTAGGTTCAGATTCCAAAGTTTGGGATCAAAATGCTAAGTGTAGCAATTAAAGTTAATACTATGCGTTTAAGTGGATTTTGGCTATTTATACACATACTAGTGGGCACAAAACCCTAGGAATCATTTCATACGTGACTTTGGCTGCAGCTTGTGTCTCCCTTGCTGCCACCCTTCTCCTTGGCCACCTTGCTTGGGAAAAACCTTCAAGTAACCTCTTTTCCTTGAGTTCTTCACACTTTCTTCTTGCAAACACTTGGTTGGGTGGGTTGTGAGAGTGTGAGGCTGCATTTTCTGCACACTCAGCCACTGTGGGTTGAGTTTTGAGGGCTGGTGAGGGGAGTTGAGTGTGGTGAGCCATGATCATGGCATTTTGGTGGTCCAAGTGGTGACCTTTGGTGTTAAAGGATCAACCTTTTTCACCATTTTCGTGCACCTTGTTGGACCTGAGTTTTGGAGCAGTTGAGAGAGCTCCAAGAGCATCATCTACCTCTGTTTTGGCTTGTGATATGATCACCACCTTTGAACTTGAGTTTTCTTGCTTAAAAATGGAACCTTGATGTATGTAAAGGCTAAAAGATGATAACTTAACGTTGTGTAATGTCAAACACACCTAGAAATGCATGCTTTAAGGTCTTTAATCGGTAAAAACCCAACCTTGGAAGGATATCTTCACGAAAATGCAGAACTGCATTCTGTCGCGAAATATCCGGATTTAATATCCGGATATGGATATCTGGATATCGATGTCTGGATATGGGGATCTGGATATCCGGATATTGAATATCCGGATATGGTCAGTGTGATATCCAGATATATGCCCCCCCAAGGAATATCCGGATATTCTGAGATTTCGAAGAACAGTAGCTTTACTGTTCATAAAGTAGGCTATTGGGGGTTTGTGGACCCTAGATTAAGGAAGTTGAACTTCTGTAATTAATGGACTAAGTCAGAATCATGTGATTAAGGGCTTGTGGCTTTGTCAGAAGCCTTAAGACGTAAGACGTAGAGGAAAGGCGTTGTCTTTATAGTGTATGCTTGAGATGCATGTTTATTGATATGTTATGTTCCATAACAGATTGTGACACTGCTGTGTTTGGACTTTGAGCTTGTGGCTTGGATAGCTAGCTTAAGAGGTAAGCTTTCATGTCCTCGGTTTAGCCATGTTGTGGTTCCACCATGTCCCATGGGGATATGGTTATATGCATGCTGTGTTACATGCTTTGATGTTTTGGATATGCTGTTGAGCTATTATATGCAATGTGCTTTTATGATATGCATGTGATGTCCACCTATACGGTAAGCCTGAGTATGTGGTACATACAAGATGGTGAGGCTGTGGGTGAGGTGCAAGCGGTGTTCCTTGTACTCATGTGGGTATAGACGTATTCCTGCATTTCTCTGGCCAGTAGATAGCGATAAACACATATGTCATATATATCTGTTGCACTGCATAGTTTTGGAACTTATATTGAATTACTGTTTTAGAACTTATATTGCACATGTAAGTGAGCTTGGGGTGGAAGATCCTTGAGGACCCCTTGTCTTACTGAGATTTCTTTGATTAGAGATCTCACCCCACGTTTGGGGACGCTTATTTCAGGTTCAGGTAATGTTGAGGCCTCAGGTGGCAGGAGGCCAGAGTTGAGTTAGATAGTGCTGATTTATATGCTGATTGTACCCCGTTGATGATGTGTTGTTAGCTTCATTTATGTTTATAGAGTTTTATGTTGAGACTTGGTTTGCGTTGTTGTTTATTTGTTGAGCATGGGGTTTGTCCATGCCACGTAGACTTGTTATGTCTTAGTTTTATTTGATGTTGTATTAATGTATCAGGATATTGTCCGGACTACATGATGTAGATCCGTGATTTTAGATACACACTTATCTATATGTTATGAGGTATTTCAGTTAGTTGTCTTGCAATATTCATACAGACATTGTTTTTATGAAATTGATTAAGTAATCAAGTTGGTAATTGATAATGACGTTATAATTGAAAAGAAAAAGAATATTCCGCATTTTTAATTAAGCACCGCTTAATACGATGTAATGTTAATATTCCGGGTATACACGGGATATTACAGTTTGTGAAGAACTTTAGTAGTCTAGCAGCACCATTGATTGAGGTTATTAAGGGAAATGTGGGTTTTAAGTGGGGTGATGAACAAGAAAAGGCATTTAATTTGATTAAGGAGAAATTAACTAATGCTCCTTTGCTTGCTTTGCCTAACTTTATGAAAACTTTTGAAATTGAGTGTGATGCCTCAGGAATATGTATTGGAGCTGTTCTAATTCAAGAAGGACGTCCCATTGCCTTCTTAAGTGCAAAGCTAAGTGGAGCTCCAAAGGAGTTTGTGATTCACACAAATCATGAATCCTTAAAGCATTTGAGGGACCAACACAAGCTGAACAAGCAACATACCAAATGGGTGAAATTCATTGAAAAGTTTCCTTATGTGATTAAGTACAAGAAGGGTAAGAAAAACGTTATGGCTGATGCATTGGATTTGAGTACATTAGCGACCTGTATGTTGATGATCTTTGTAACATCCCGTATAATTAGTAAAATACCTAGGTACTATATGCTATAGGTACATGTGTAGAATTCGGATGTATGGTTTATGTGTAATGGCTTGTGAATTGTTTGATTTTTATTCCTTGGATAAGACTAAGGTAATTAATTAAATTAAATCATAGGAGGGTACATATGTAGACATGTGGATTTAATCTTATAAGTATGTGTTATAGGACCTTAGTGTTCATTGGACCTTGGTAGTGGGCTAGTGTGTGTGTGGACTTGTTGCTATTGGATTTGTGATTGGATTTTTGGTGTGTGGCCAATGGCCCAAGGATGGCCTTTGAACCTACCTTGTTTTAGCCCAAGGTTGTAACCACTTATCCTCCTTAAAGCCTAGTCCAACAAGGCTGCCTTGTGCAGCAAGGAACACTACTTGGCTAGTTGTTTTTACTTCTCATTTATGCGCACATGTGGGTGGATTACACTTAGAAAAATCTGCCAAATTCCTTCATGCTTGACCGCCACCTCACTTGGCTTTTACACACTTGATTTTAATTTTATTGCATGGTAGACACATGTGCAATTTAGCATGTTTTTAGGCTGCATACTCATCCTTTAGGCGCACATGGGAGGGACCTTTGTGCAGATTTCTT
Source organism: Gastrolobium villosum (assembly GCA_032173675.1). NCBI lineage: Eukaryota > Viridiplantae > Streptophyta > Magnoliopsida > Fabales > Fabaceae > Gastrolobium > Gastrolobium villosum. The sequence continues at coordinate 77,585 of JAVKPL010015135.1, read as the reverse complement.
GTGTCACCAAAACTGCATAACTTGTTGACTTGGATAACCACTTACACTCTCCATCATGAGACTGCATTGTGCAGATTTTTGGCAAGCTTTTGCAGCCCATCATGAGTCAAACCTCCTCCTCCTTCCACATGCATCATTAGTGAGATTTTGGGACTGCATTCTCATCATTTTTTTGCGCAGAGGACAGCTCCAAAAATCAGAATCCTTGGCTGCCACAAAGCTCTCTTGCTTGTGGACTTAGTGAACCTCCCTCACACCTCTCTTTGTGCGCATGGTTTAGCTTTCTATGCAGAAATTTTCTGACTTAGGACAGCCCAAAATTGAGTGTTAGACTGCCACAAAATCTGCACCCATGATGCACCTTTCTCCCCCTCATCATTGCGCACCAAGGACTGCACAAATGCAGATTTTTGGCTGCCACCAAGTGAATTGCTTGTTGACTTAGTGAACCTTTTTCATGTGCTCATGATGCACCACTTCCACCCCACTTCATGCGCACAACTTGGTCTATTATGCAGAAAATTTCTCTGACTTGGACAGCCCTCAAAGCTGAACAAATCTCCCCTCATTCCTTGCATGTAAATAGAGTAAATTAGAAGCAAACTCTTGCTTGATTCAGCCTTGTATGCAGCCCCCTCCTCTCAAAGAAATCTGAATTTTTCATGATAGTTAATCATGGCAACTTTCCCCCACTTTCCCTATATATGTGCGCATGGAGAGGGGGTTGGCTTCATGTGCAAGTGCAGCCAACATCCCCTCCTCACTCCCTCACTCCCAAACCGAACCTTCAAGCCTCCTTGGAGCTAGAAGACTTTGCTAAGACAACTCCCTCCTTCCCTCACCTCAACCATACACCAAGCTAGTGCTAGCCTTGTTCCTCAACCTTGAAGCTGTCCAAGTGGTTCCTCCTCACCTTGTTGCGCATAGAACCTCTTAGGAAGTGTGGACTTGGTGTGTAGTGAAGCTAGAAGGAGTGTGTGCTACAAGAGGTAGGCTTTGAACCTTGAACTTTTCTTTGTGTAGTCATGTATGTATGCTTGAATGTCTCCTTATATATGTGTTGCTTTGGATCCTTGGTTGAGCATGATTAAAGTATAAGTATGGAGCCATTTTATGATGTTTTTTATGCATGAGTTGTAGAGTAAAAGTCTCATGATCATGCTTAAAATTATATGCCACTGTTTTGTATAATTAGGCCACTGTTTTAAAGAAAAAATGTGCCACTGTTTCGGTTTGATGTGCCACGGTTTTGAAGATGTAAAGCCACTGTTTCTGCACTTAAAAATGCCACTGTTTCTGCACTTAAAAGCCACTGTTTCTGCACTTAAAAATGCCACTGTTTCTGCACTTAAAAGCCACTGTTTCTGCACATATATGTCACTGTTTTAGTGCTCCTTAAGCCACTGTTTTAGCCATGAAATGCCACTGTTTCCATACTTAAAATGCCACTGTTTTAGCCATGAAATGTCACTGTTTCCATGCTTAACATGCCACTGTTTTATGCATAATATGCCACTGTTTTTAGTCATCATATGCCACTGTTTTTATGCATAATATGCCACTGTTTTAAGCCATCGTATGCCACTGTTTTATGCATAAAAATGCCACTGTTTTAGTCCTTCTATGCCACTGTCTGTATGCATAAAATGTCACTGTTTTAATCCATGATATGTCACTGTTTCAATGTCCAAAAACCAAGAATTATGCCACTGTTTTGGAAGTTCAAACGCCACTGTTTCTGTTTTAAAAACGCCACTGTTTCTGTTTAAAACGTCACTGTTTTGCTGCTGTAAATGCTCACTGTTTTGCTGCTGTATGCTCACTGTTTTACTGCTGTAAATGCTCACTGTTTTGCTGCTGTATGCTCACTGTTTTGCTGCTGTATGCTCACTGTTTTGCTGCTGTAAACACTGCTGTATGCTCACTGTTTTGCTGCTGTAAGCTCACTGTTTTGCTGCTGTATGCTCACTGTTTTACTGCTGTAAATGCTCACTGTTTTGCTGCTGTAAGCTCACTGTTTTGCTGTTGTATGCTCACTGTTTTGCTGCTGTATGCTCACTGTTTTGCTGCTGTAAATGCTCACTGTTTTGGCTGCTGTAAGCCACTGCTGTATGCTCTCTGTTCTGCTGTAAATAGCCACTGTAAATGATTAGTTTTAATTGATTTAGGTGCGCTTAAGAAGTGAGAATATTTCGCTGCCGTTGGTAATATTTAAGGAAAGCTAAGGTAAGTGTCAGGCGATGATGCCTAATGTAACTATTGACTACTGGTATAGAATTATAACATGATGCTCCATATGCCGTAAAAATATTATGTTCCATTATAATGAAAGGAAACTGCCAAAAATGTGCCGTGATGGCTATATGACTATGAGGTAAAGACGTTATGGGGCAGCATAACGCATATGAAAGGTATATAAGCATGCATCTTACATTATACCGCATTTTTACGCTTTGTGTGTGAAAGCATAGCATGTCATGCATGTAACAAGATCATATAGGCCTTGTTTTAGAATAGTTATGTACAGGACCATGTGTTTGAGCAAGCATCATATAGGCATCCCCAAGGTACCGGGGTATGGGACACTTGGCATCAGTCCGCATAGGCCCACAGATGGAATCCACATGGAGCTCAGGTGCCAAGGGATAATTGATTCCACTGTGAAGTGCGCGCACGACGGTGCTAAAAGCGCAAAGGAAAGGCGTTATATACGCAATATATGAATATGATAAAAAGGAAAAGGAACAAGGATATGTTGAAGTGACTGTTTATGATTTTGTGCCTAGTTAATATTGTTATATTATTGGTTTTATTGCCACACTACTGGGATTATTCTCACCCCTTCGGGGCTGCTATTTTCCTAAATGGCAGGAGGACATAAAAGCACATGAAGACGTGATATTTTGCTGTTGATTGCTGATGCGTGGATTATCAGTGTTGCTGTTGTTTAAATGGATAACTGTAATGATCAATGTTTTGGTACTTTTGGATGACTGTAGTCTTGATCATATTTATGTTAGCTTGAACTTTTGTGAACAATGGCTATTTTGGAAAAAACCTTTGTGAAAAGAATTTAAGTGTTGAAATTTTTATACGGGTTTGTATACTGCTTTGTTAGCTCATGTGACGTTAACGACTCTAATTCCGCTTAGCAAACGACTCTCTTGGATGCATACAAGGGAGGGCGTTACACTAATTGGTATCAGAGCAGTTTGGTCCATGGAATTGCTTGTGTTTGATTGAATTGACTGCTGTTTGTGTTTATCTGCTGATTGACTGTCTAAATGTGCTATAGTTTAAGTATATGTTAGCTAGGATAGTTAGATGGTTTAGACTGTTCTGTGATAAGACACGGATGCATAGCTAACTTGTCCGAATTGAACTCGAGTACCTACTTGGGACTGCTGCCATGAATAACTTGCGGTGAGCCTGATCAACTCATTTCCTGATATTGTGAGTGCAGAATCATGGCGGGTGGTCGCGGTTCAACTCGGGGAAGGACTGGCGATGCAGAAGAGGATCTTATCACCACCATTGGGGGACTGGCAACGTTCATCCAAAATATGAGCCAGGAATGGCGTGACCATAGGCAACAGAATCTGAACCAACCCCCACTGCATGAAAATGCAGAAGAAATTGCCCGTCGGAGGTTGAAAGACTTCCGCAACTTCCAACCACCTACCTTTGAGGGTGAAGACAACCCTGAGGCTGCAGCAAGGTGGCTGCAGATGATTGAGCATATTTTCGAACGCATGGCATGCCCGGAAGCGCAGAAGACTGATTACGCGTCGTATCAGCTGATGGGAGAAGCTTTAACATGGTGGACTGGTGCGAGGGCTCTGCTGAGAGCTCAGGACGTGGAGCTGACGTGGGCCGTGTTCAGACAAGTATTTCTGGATAAGTATTTTCCTAAGGCAATGCGAAGGATGAAGCACACTGAACTGCTGTCGCTCAGGCAGGGTAACATGACGGTTAATGAGTATATTGCGAAGTTTGGGCAGCTGATCGAGTACGCCAACTTTGATCGGAACATCTACGATGAAGAATGGCAGGTGGAGAAGTTCGAGAGCGGATTGCACCCGGAAATCCGCAAGCTCATCTTAACGACGGCTAATCGTACACTTCCAGAACTCATCAACCAGAGTCGTCAGGCAGAAGGAATCATTCTGGAGGCCAAGAACTTGAACAAGCCACCACCACAATTCCACGGAGGAAATCGAGCAGGCAGATTCTTCAGGGCGGCACCTGGTAGGGGTCGAGGCAGAGGTACGCCGTTGCAAGCGCGGCCTGGAAACTTTAAGAGAAACTTTACGGTGGGTCAATCGTCGACTGGACGTCAGGGCGCGACTGTTTGTACTACATGCGGAAAGAATCACTTTGGAGTCTGTCGCAAGAACAACAATGCATGCTTCAGATGCGGCCAGCAAGGTCATTTTGCTTACAAGTGCCCCCAGAACGCTGACCAACAGCCTCCGCAAGCTCGAGTGTTCACATTGGATGCAAATGAAGCGCAGAAGTTTCCCAACCTGATCAAAGGTAATGTCACTTTGAATGGTCACCCAATTTCTGTTATCTTTGATTCTGGAGCGTCCGGCTCTTTTATGGCAAAGCATACTGCCTTGAGAATAGGCATCACCCCAACCCCGTTACCTTATGAGTTACACATCAGCACACCTACGGGAGGATCGTGCACAGCCTCAGAGATCTGCAGAGGTGTTACCTTGCAGTACGAAGGGAACACGTATTCAGTTAATTTGGTGGTCCTGCCGGTATTCAACTTCGATGTGATTATCGGTATGGACTGGTTGTCGGAAAACGGGATAACCTTGGACTGTCGAGCGGGGAAAGTCGTTGTTCCTGCGAAAGATGGTAATTTTCAACCTTTCTCTCTCATTTCCTTATTGCAAGTTAGAAAAGAGCTCCGCAAGGGAGCAGCAGGGTATCTTTTGTCGATCGAGGCTGAGACCTCGGTTGACAATCCAATTCAGTATGTACCGGTAGTTAGAGAATTCGAGGAGGTATTCCCGGATGAAATACCTCGATTGCCTCCTCATAGGGAAATAGAATTTTCCATCGAACTTGTTCCTGGAGTCGGACCAATCTCCATTGCCCCGTATCGCATGGCGCCGTTGGAACTTCGCGAGTTGAAGAAGCAGATAGAAGAACTTTTGGCTAAGGAATTCATCAGACCGAGTACTTCTCCATGGGGTGCTCCAGCTATCTTGATTAAGAAGAAGGATGGAAGCTTACGTCTGTGTGTAGATTACCGCCAGCTGAACAAAGTCACGGTGAAGAATAAGTATCCACTACCGAGGATCGACGATTTGATGGACCAGCTGAGAGGAGCCAGAGTCTTTTCCAAGATAGATTTACGGTCGGGATACCATCAGATCCGGGTCAAACCGGAGGATATTCCGAAAACCGCTTTTAGGACTCGTTATGGGCACTACGAATATCAGGTGATCCCATTCGGACTTACGAATGCTCCAGCGGTATTCATGGACTACATGAACCGCATCTTCCGCCCATTTCTTGATCAGTTCGTTATTGTGTTTATCGACGATATCCTGATTTACTCAGCTAATGAAGAGCTGCACGCGGAACATCTGAGGATTGTCTTGCAAGTCTTGAAAGAGAAGCAGTTGTACGCGAAATGGTCGAAGTGCGAGTTCTGGCTTAAAGAGGTCCAGTTTCTGGGTCATGTCATTTCATCAGAAGGTATCGCGGTGGACCCCAGCAAAGTTGAAGCCGTCATGAATTGGGAACGACCCAAGACTGTCACCGAAGTAAGAAGCTTCCTAGGTCTGGCTGGATATTATCGAAGGTTCATCCAGAATTTCTCTCAGATAGTGCAACCCCTTACTCGTCTCACTCGGAAGGATAAGCCTTTTGAGTGGACTGAAGCCTGTGAAGAATGTTTCTTGGAGCTAAAGAGCAGATTGACGAGTGCTCCCGTACTCACGATTCCGGATCCTACTCGAAAGTTCGAAGTTTACTGCGATGCGTCGCTGAAAGGACTTGGATGCGTGTTGATGCAGGACCGTATGGCAGTAGCTTATGCATCTCGACAACTGAAGCCTCACGAAGAAAATTATCCTACGCACGACTTGGAGTTAGCAGCTATAGTGTTCGCACTTAAGATCTGGAGGCATCACTTGTATGGTTCGCAGTTTGACGTGTTCAGCGATCATAAGAGTTTGAAGTACTTGTTCGACCAGAAGGAGCTGAATATGCGGCAACGTCGGTGGATGGAATTTCTGAAGGACTATGATTTTGAACTTAAATACCACCCAGGAAAGGCAAACGTGGTAGCTGACGCCCTGAGCAGGAAGACACTACACACTGCAACTCTGATGATAGAAGAGCTGAAATTGTTTGAGGCCTTTCGAGACTTGAACTTATCGGTAGACGAGAGAGGGAACAGCATAAGACTGGGAAATATAAAAGTGGAGAATGAATTGATCAGTAGAATTAAGGAGGCTCAGAAAGATGAAGAGTTAGTCCGTGATTTGGTTGGCAACCAAGATGTTGTAAGGGATGAGAATGATGTTTGGAAATTTCAAGGACGGCTGGTTGTGCCAAATGAAGTGTTGAAGCAAGAAGTTTTACAGGAGGCTCACAAGGGTAGGTACGCAGTTCATCCTGGATCCACGAAGATGTACCATGATTTGAAGACCTCGTTTTGGTGGCCGGGTATGAAGCGTGATATTGCGGAGTATGTATCTCGATGCTTAACTTGTCAGAAGGTGAAGTACGAACATCAGAAACCGTCGGGACTCCTTCAACCTTTGGAGATCCCCGAATGGAAGTGGGACAGTATTTCGATGGATTTTGTAGTTGGACTTCCTCGGACGCGAGAAGGATATGATTCTATCTGGGTATTTGTCGATCGTTTAACGAAGTCAGCTCATTTCTTGCGGGTTAGGACCACATATGATACAGAGAAGCTTGCTAGAATTTATCTGCAGGAGATTGTGAAGCTGCACGGAGTTCCTACGAGTATTGTCAGTGATCGTGATCCCAAGTTTACATCTAAGTTTTGGGAATCTTTTCAAAGAGCATTAGGGACCCAACTGAGGTTGAGTACTGCTTATCATCCGCAGACCGATGGACAGACGGAACGCACCATTCAAGCCTTAGAGGACATGTTGCGAGCATGTGTTTTGGAGCTAGGAGGCAGCTGGGATAGTTATCTTTCGTTGATTGAGTTCGCTTACAACAACAGTTACCACTCCAGCATTCAGATGGCACCATATGAAGCTTTGTATGGGAGAAAGTGCAGATCCCCTTTATGTTGGACGGAAGTGGGTGAGCGAAGTATGTTAGGACCCGATCTAATTCAAGAAACATCCGAACAAGTAAAGAAGATTCGGGAGAATATGCAGAGGGCTCAGGCCAGACAGAAGAGTTATTACGACAAGCGTCATAAGCCTCTATCTTTCGAAGTCGGAGATCATGTGTTCTTGAGAATCACTCCTACATCGGGACTCGGAAGGAGAATGGGAGTTAAGAAGTTAAGTCCACGGTACTTAGGACCGTATCTGATTATGGACCGGATTGGAGAGTCTGCATACCGGTTGGCTTTACCACCCAATCTGTCAGGAATTCACAATGTATTTCATGTGTCACAGCTACGGAGGTATCTCTCTGATCCATCTCACGTGTTACGGCCGGAAGAAGTGGAACTCAAGGAAAATCTGACGTATCAAGTGCAACCGTTCCAAATTCTTGAAAGATCCGTCAAACGACTCCGTTCTAAAGAGATTCCTTTGGTGAAGGTATTATGGAACAACAGATCGGCAGCTGAAGCCACTTGGGAGCGCGAGGACGATGTTCGGAAACGCTATCCAGAACTGTTTAGCTCTTAAGTAAGTTTATTTTGCGGACAAAATTCCTATTTGGTGGGGAGAGTGTAACATCCCGTATAATTAGTAAAATACCTAGGTACTATATGCTATAGGTACATGTGTAGAATTCGGATGTATGGTTTATGTGTAATGGCTTGTGAATTGTTTGATTTTTATTCCTTGGATAAGACTAAGGTAATTAATTAAATTAAATCATAGGAGGGTACATATGTAGACATGTGGATTTAATCTTATAAGTATGTGTTATAGGACCTTAGTGTTCATTGGACCTTGGTAGTGGGCTAGTGTGTGTGTGGACTTGTTGCTATTGGATTTGTGATTGGATTTTTGGTGTGTGGCCAATGGCCCAAGGATGGCCTTTGAACCTACCTTGTTTTAGCCCAAGGTTGTAACCACTTATCCTCCTTAAAGCCTAGTCCAACAAGGCTGCCTTGTGCAGCAAGGAACACTACTTGGCTAGTTGTTTTTACTTCTCATTTATGCGCACATGTGGGTGGATTACACTTAGAAAAATCTGCCAAATTCCTTCATGCTTGACCGCCACCTCACTTGGCTTTTACACACTTGATTTTAATTTTATTGCATGGTAGACACATGTACAATTTAGCATGTTTTTAGGCTGCATACTCATCCTTTTAGGCGCACATGGGAGGGACCTTTGTGCAGATTTCTTGTGTCACCAAAACTGCATAACTTGTTGACTTGGATAACCACTTACACTCTCCATCATGAGACTGCATTGTGCAGATTTTTGGCAAGCTTTTGCAGCCCATCATGAGTCAAACCTCCTCCTCCTTCCACATGCATCATTAGTGAGATTTTGGGACTGCATTCTCATCATTTTTGCGCAGAGGACAGCTCCAAAAATCAGAATCCTTGGCTGCCACAAAGCTCTCTTGCTTGTGGACTTAGTGAACCTCCCTCACACCTCTCTTTGTGCGCATGGTTTAGCTTTCTATGCAGAAATTTTCTGACTTAGGACAGCCCAAAATTGAGTGTTAGACTGCCACAAAATCTGCACCCATGATGCACCTTTCTCCCCCTCATCATTGCGCACCAAGGACTGCACAAATGCAGATTTTTGGCTGCCACCAAGTGAATTGCTTGTTGACTTAGTGAACCTTTTTCATGTGCTCATGATGCACCACTTCCACCCCACTTCATGCGCACAACTTGGTCTATTATGCAGAAAATTTCTCTGACTTGGACAGCCCTCAAAGCTGAACAAATCTCCCCTCATTCCTTGCATGTAAATAGAGTAAATTAGAAGCAAACTCTTGCTTGATTCAGCCTTGTATGCAGCCCCCTCCTCTCAAAGAAATCTGAATTTTTCATGATAGTTAATCATGGCAACTTTCCCCCACTTTCCCTATATATGTGCGCATGGAGAGGGGGTTGGCTTCATGTGCAAGTGCAGCCAACATCCCCTCCTCACTCCCTCACTCCCAAACCGAACCTTCAAGCCTCCTTGGAGCTAGAAGACTTTGCTAAGACAACTCCCTCCTTCCCTCACCTCAACCATACACCAAGCTAGTGCTAGCCTTGTTCCTCAACCTTGAAGTTGTCCAAGTGGTTCCTCCTCACCTTGTTGCGCATAGAACCTCTTAGGAAGTGTGGACTTGGTGTGTAGTGAAGCTAGAAGGAGTGTGTGCTGCAAGAGGTAGGCTTTGAACCTTGAACTTTTCTTTGTGTAGTCATGTATGTATGCTTGAATGTCTCCTTATATATGTGTTGCTTTGGATCCTTGGTTGAGCATGATTAAAGTATAAGTATGGAGCCATTTTATGATGTTTTGTATGCATGAGTTGTAGAGTAAAAGTCTCATGATCATGCTTAAAATGGTATGCCACTGTTTTGTATAATTAGGCCACTGTTTTAAAGAAGAAATGTGCCACTGTTTCGGTTTGATGTGCCACGGTTTTGAAGATGTAAAGCCACTGTTTCTGCACTTAAAAATGCCACTGTTTCTGCACTTAAAAGCCACTGTTTCTGCACTTAAAAATGCCACTGTTTCTGCACTTAAAAGCCACTGTTTCTGCACATATATGTCACTGTTTTAGTGCTCCTTAAGCCACTGTTTTAGCCATGAAATGCCACTGTTTCCATACTTAAAATGCCACTGTCTTAGCCATGAAATGTCACTGTTTCCATGCTTAACATGCCACTGTTTTATGCATAATATGCCACTGTTTTTAGTCATCATATGCCACTGTTTTTATGCATAATATGCCACTGTTTTAAGCCATCGTATGCCACTGTTTTATGCATAAAAATGCCACTGTTTTAGTCCTTCTATGCCACTGTCTGTATGCATAAAATGTCACTGTTTTAATCCATGATATGTCACTGTTTCAATGTCCAAAAACCAAGAATTATGCCACTGTTTTGGAAGTTCAAACGCCACTGTTTCTGTTTTAAAAACGCCACTGTTTCTGTTTAAAACGTCACTGTTTTGCTGCTGTAAATGCTCACTGTTTTGCTGCTGTATGCTCACTGTTTTACTGCTGTAAATGCTCACTGTTTTGCTGCTGTATGCTCACTGTTTTGCTGCTGTATGCTCACTGTTTTGCTGCTGTAAACACTGCTGTATGCTCACTGTTTTGCTGCTGTAAGCTCACTGTTTTGCTGCTGTATGCTCACTGTTTTACTGCTGTAAATGCTCACTGTTTTGCTGCTGTAAGCTCACTGTTTTGCTGTTGTATGCTCACTGTTTTGCTGCTGTATGCTCACTGTTTTGCTGCTGTAAATGCTCACTGTTTTGGCTGCTGTAAGCCACTGCTGTATGCTCTCTGTTCTGCTGTAAATAGCCACTGTAAATGATTAGTTTTAATTGATTTAGGTGCGCTTAAGAAGTGAGAATATTTCGCTGCCGTTGGTAATATTTAAGGAAAGCTAAGGTAAGTGTCAGGCGATGATGCCTAATGTAACTATTGACTACTGGTATAGAATTATAACATGATGCTCCATATGCCGTAAAAATATTATGTTCCATTATAATGAAAGGAAACTGCCAAAAATGTGCCGTGATGGCTATATGACTATGAGGTAAAGACGTTATGTGGCAGCATAACGCATATGAAAGGTATATAAGCATGCATCTTACATTATACCGCATTTTTACGCTTTGTGTGTGAAAGCATAGCATGTCATGCATGTAACAAGATCATATAGGCCTTGTTTTAGAATAGTTATGTACAGGACCATGTGTTTGAGCAAGCATCATATAGGCATCCCCAAGGTACCGGGGTATGGGACACTTGGCATCAGTCCGCATAGGCCCACAGATGGAATCCACATGGAGCTCAGGTGCCAAGGGATAATTGATTCCACTGTGAAGTGCGCGCACGACGGTGCTAAAAGCGCAAAGGAAAGGCGTTATATACGCAATATATGAATATGATAAAAAGGAAAAGGAACAAGGATATGTTGAAGTGACTGTTTATGATTTTGTGCCTAGTTAATATTGTTATATTATTGGTTTTATTGCCACACTACTGGGATTATTCTCACCCCTTCGGGGCTGCTATTTTCCTAAATGGCAGGAGGACATAAAAGCACATGAAGACGTGATATTTTGCTGTTGATTGCTGATGCGTGGATTATCAGTGTTGCTGTTGTTTAAATGGATAACTGTAATGATCAATGTTTTGGTACTTTTGGATGACTGTAGTCTTGATCATATTTATGTTAGCTTGAACTTTTGTGGACAATGGCTATTTTGGAAAAAACCTTTGTGAAAAGAATTTAAGTGTTGAAATTTTTATACGGGTTTGTATACTGCTTTGTTAGCTCATGTGACGTTAACGACTCTAATTCCGCTTAGCAACACGACTCTCTTGGATGCATACAAGGGAGGGCGTTACAATCTTGACCTTGGTAATGTATTCAAAGCATGTGAGAAAAATGCATTTGGAAAGTTGTTTAGACATGGAGAATATTGTTTAGGGAGAAAAAATTGTGTGTGCCTAAAAACTACTTTCTTGCGCCCTCTATTGGCTTGGTTGGCACATTGTTTATTTTTTCTCTCAAAGTGTTACCGAGTGATTTCATGAATCTGCTTAACAAGTTCAGCCTTCTTTTTTCCATCTAAGTTAACATGTTTACTTACTGGTAAAGGAGTTAAATCCAAAGGAGATAATGTATTAAACCCATAAATAATTTCAAATAGTGAAAACTTAGATGCTCAATGGACTATCCTATTATATGCAAACTCAGCATGTGGCAAACAATCTTCCCATGATTTCAAATTCTTTGGAATCAAAGATCGCAACAATGCAGATAAGGTGCTATTAACCACCTCTGTTTACCCATCTGTTTGTGGGTGACAGTGGTAGAAAATAAAAGTTTTGTTCCTAGTTTACCACATAAAGTTTTCCAAAAATAACTTAAGAACTTCGAATCTTGATCAGAAACAATACTTTTGGGAATACCATGCAATCTTACAATTTCTTTGAAAAATAAGTCAGAGATATGTGATGCATCATTGGATTCATGACCTGGAATGAAATGTGCCATTTTTAAAAATCTATCAACAACCACAAACACTGAATCCTTACCCCCTTTTGACCTAGGCAATCGTAAAACAAGATCCGTGGATATATCTACCCAAGGTTCACTGGGTATAGGCAAAGGAGTATACAATCCAAGAAGCTTAACTTTTAGATTTAGCTTGTTTATAAGTAATACATCCCTCACAGACTTTCTCTATATCACATTTCATATGAGACCAAAAGAAATGTTCATTCAGAACATCTAAAGTTTTAAACACTCCAAAATTCCCGATCAAACCTCCCCCATGAGCTTCTTTATAAAATATCAGCGCCATTGGATAAGTGTGTCAATCGCAGTTTGAGTTTAAAGTCGCTGCCCAATTTTTGAAAGTCTAGTTTGCAATAGTCAGTTTGCGAAAGACGTACAACTCCAATTGAGACATATAATATGTTGTTGGAAAGCTTGAGAGGTCTTGTTTAACATAGTAAAATCTTAGAATTTTTGGTAAAGAGTCGCAATATCAGTGTTAAAAATAGTAAACACGATTTAGAGCCAAATTCGCCAATAGAGTCTGTTCCTTCAGATTGTTCTTTAAGGAAATAACTTGTTGATTCTACTGTGCTAGTAAGCAATGTTTTAAGGTTATTTAAACTTAAGAAAACAGTATGGATCCTTGTGAAATGATTGTAAGGAATAAATTGAATAATTACACTAATGGTTTTGAAGAAAGCCTTAAGTGTTATAATTTGAAAAAGACCATGTTGGCATCAATGTTGGACTAGCATGCATTCTAATTTTCTTTACACCTCTGAAATAGGTTGTGATATTGCTAGAGTTTGTGATTATGATACTATGAGGGGCTATGGTTGTGGCTTCTTGGATACTGAGAACATATTTGAGGATATTGCTATAATAGATAAGCTTTCGGTTCTTAGAGTTAATTCCTTGTTTGTTCCACCAAACTCCATAGGGTTGGTTTATGTGTATGGTATGTTTTTAGAAAAATGATTTATGCACTGATATATATTTGATATATTTGGAAATTATTTGTGGCATAATGTGTTGATATATAATATATGGGTGTGATAGTGTGTACCTATATGAGATGGTGATGCCTAAGTGTAAGGTATGAGGGGAATCCTTATACATTTGGTATGTTGCATACGTGCGTAATGCATACATTGTTCTCTGGCCAGTAGAATTTGATATTGCACATATTACATACTATATATCCAACATTATGCATCTTAATATTATGTTATACTCATTATACCTGTAAGTGAACTTGGGGCGGATGAATCCTTCAAGAACTCCTAGTTTAATGAGATATTCATCTCACCCCATTTGGGGAGCATTTTTCAGGTGTTTAGACTCATTAGATGGTTGCATCTCGAGGCAAGAGGCCGACTTAGAGATATTGGTATGTTGCGTTGCTTGCATTTGGTATTTGTATCTTCATCCAAGACATGATTATGATTCATCATATTGTGTATGTTTATATTTGATGTGAGCATGGGGGATGTCTATGCCTTTGGAAATAATCTCGTTTACTTTATTTAGATTATGTGTAAAGCTTACGAGTTTGATTGTTTGTTGAAACAATAGCATGTATATGATAGCTATTGCAATGAGGTGCTAAGCAATATCATATATACATGTATGACTTGTATAAATCATTTGAGATGTGATGATGTGAGTATTAAGAAATGTATGAATATGAATAAGTGAAGTACCAAGAATTCACATGTTTAACTTAAGCACTAGGTAATGAAAGAAATGGGTAATGGTTGTATAAAATGTATAATATAACTAATGAAGTGCTAAGTATGGTCAAATATGACAAGTATGAATGTAAATTGATAATATAGATATCAAGACTTGTATGTTTTAAGAGGGGACATTAAGCTTAAGGTCGTCCTCTCGTAAGATAAAGTTCATGAAATGTGTAAATAATCATGTATGTAAATTGTAAATAAGATAATTGGAAGAACAAGTAATATAGAATGAATATAAGTTATCATATTTGGATAGTCATTGATCGTTAATTATGGTTATAAGATTAGTAAATAAGAGTTATGTAATATATGAGACTGTACAGTTTAAGATGATACGAAAAATAAGTTATGAATGACAATACATAAGAAAAGGAAAAACGTAAAGACACCTAATTACATAGAGTAATAGGGATACTTTTAGATGTAGCTTCCGCAAGTTAATTTATTATGTTGCGCTTAATACCATATTACATATTAACTAACCGGTTGCAAATGGGGCATTATAACTTATGTTATGAAATGTTTTTGATAATTATATATACATGTGGGTGCTTAAGTATAAATGTTGAATGTTAGTTGCATTGGGAGTGATTGCATTGTAATATCCCAACTCCATTTAATTGATTCCTTGAATGTAAGTAGCGATGATTATTCACTAATTTGTAATGACTTTGGATACCTTATTTCATTAGCCAAAATAAATTATTGTAGACGATGAAAAATATTCAATAGAGGTATTTTGAAAGTGGGTTTATGTGCAACAGGAATAATATCAGAATCTATATGATAAGTAGCTATTTTTTTTTTTTTTGGTTATGATAAGTAGCTTTTTAAATTTTGAGGAGAACGTATCTTGGACTTTTCTAACAGGTATGTGAGTCGAAGTTTGGGAACAAACTTCAAACTTAGGTGGGGAGGGTGGGATATCTCGGTCCCACCTTACCATGAAATTTTAGTATAATGGAAATATTGTTAAGTAATTAATAATTAGTTAAAGATATTAATGATTGATTTAGACTTAATTAATCTTATTTAGTTAATTAATGAACTATAGAGTATGAGATTCCTCACCTATTATAATTCTGAATTAAATATATTTTAGCCACTATAATTACCTTCCTAATTTTGTAAGTGATCAAAAGGACAATAATATGGGGCAGTATGTAACAGCCTGTTACCTACCTGTATTGATAACATTGATTATGATATTAAGCCCAGTTACAATCACAGCAATTCATTTATAAAAATGTGAATAAACTTTTTCCGATTATTACGCGAGCATTTAAAACCATAAAAAGCGTAATAACTAAAAACTGTGACCATAACTGTAAACTCTTGCAGAATACTTGTCTAAACTATTTTTATAACTTACTTTATTTATTATAAGTCACTAAGGGGTCCCTATAAACCCACTTAGCTAATTTCACAATTTTACGTTTTCTACCTATCCAAACAGGGTTCGGTCTCTGAATTTCTGTGGACACACCGCAAAAATGCAGTCCTTCATATCTTGCTATCTTTTTTTCTTACTTAATTACCTTTCTAGGAAGCTATCACACGAGTTTTTTCGATCTCGTTTGCTCCGGATATCGCCGTTTGAAGTTGGACAAGTAAAATTGCCAGCCAACCCCAAAGCTACTCTAAACCTCCCTCACTCCATGAATTACTGCACAGAATCCACCTGTCCAATTACTCTCAAATTTTTACACCATAAACTAGACACCTCAATCTTCAGTTTTATATATCATAATCTTAATTTGACCAAGAAACGAAGCGGGAATAAAATTCCCAAAACTGGTCTAGAACAGCCCCCTAGTGCAGGGCAAACAAGGCAGTTGTGTTCACTGAATTCCATAGGGCTTCTTACAACCCATAAAACTCTAATGTTTTGATACAATGTAGGGGACATCTCAAGCTTCAAAATGACGTATGGCACGTCCCTATCGGACCTCTATGGAGGGAGACATGCTCTCCCGAAGTTCACCTAAATCTGCCAA
Source organism: Gastrolobium villosum (assembly GCA_032173675.1). Taxonomy (NCBI): domain Eukaryota; kingdom Viridiplantae; phylum Streptophyta; class Magnoliopsida; order Fabales; family Fabaceae; genus Gastrolobium; species Gastrolobium villosum. The sequence goes on along the minus strand of JAVKPL010015135.1, from coordinate 61,454 downwards.
TTCTACAGAAAATTTGCCAGAGTTTCCTTTGTTTTTTCATAAAATCCCCAAATTTGCGTAAGCTCACAAGTATATCAAATGTACCTAATAATCCAATGGGTGGCACACATAAGGACCAGCAATGCCTTGCAGCACTTACAACCCAACTCAGTTTATATTTATTACACAAGATAGCTCACTTTAAATCCTCAAATGGTTTCAATCACAAAGGTCCAATTACATGTAATTTCTCAATATAAGCCATTAATCATAAACCTACAATAGGCCTAAGGCCCTTCCATCATAATATGTCATGCATCCAACGTATAATTACACAATTTGACTTACAATTTACAACTCACAACTTCAACTTTAATTCACAATCTTCCAAATATTACAACTTTAATTACAAATCGAAACATAGATTTAAATGACATAATTGTTGAACTTAGCCAAAACAACATGAACAAATATGCCAATGGACTCCTCCAACACACATATGAGATGTTCATGCCCTAAGTCTAGCCTAGGCCAAGTGGCCGCCAAAATGCACAATATGTAAACCGCTCCACTAGTCATCCTGCGGGCTTCTTGCCCACCGCTCCACTGCCACTGCTACCTCCTGAAATAAAATCCCCAAGACGGGGTGAGATATACGAATATATCTCAGTAACCCAGAGATTCTGGAGAAAACTTCGCCCAATGGCTCACTTCGATGAATATAAATAATGTAAAACAACATCACTTAAAATGGGATAAAGCAAGGGATTTAGAGAAACTGGGGAATATTGAGATACAAAATACGATGAAACGGGATGGTCCCCATGGATGGATACTCGTGCCATGGGTTGAGTTTGATCCCCATAGCTAACCCATACTTATTAATCTCATATAGCAGTGCGTAAATTGCTATAGCAATGTTGCGGGTAGCGCAACAACGCTACTGTGCAAAGTGTACCTAAGTGATAAACTAAATTGTACTCCATAAATATAAAACTTAAAAAAATGAAAATGTGACAGAAAACAAATTTGAAGGATCTCAAACTCAAAATAAATAATTTCAAACATTAAAATTCGAATCATAAGAAAATTGAAGGAATTAAAGTTTCAAATAATGTAACACAACAAAATAAAGTGGCAAAATTAGTCAAAATTCTTAATGCCACTTAAGTGAAATGTCAAAATCAAAGAACTTAAGGTTTGTCTTGAAAGTTGAAGAAGGTTCTAGAATCGAGGATCAACACCCCTAATCTCTTGTCTTCGCTCAACACGCTCTCTTCTTTCTACGACGAGAACACCTTTGCAGAAACTACTATAGCGGCGATTCAGTCGCTACAGTTGCTACACTTTGCCTAACCTTCCCAACGTGGTCTATGGCAGCTGGCCACCACACCGCAATGCAACTTCGCTATAGTGCGCCAAAGCGGCACTATTTACAAGTATGAGCTAACCATGGGTTGAGTTTGAAGTATGGGTTAAGGGTCCCTATGGCAAAGTATGGGTTAGAGGGCCCCCATGGTTCCATGTTGCATGCCCTGGGTTGAGTATGGTCCTCATGGCTATATGTTTATGTGATCTTGATGATTGTTGTATATGTGTATATACTGATGTGTTTTATATCGTGCTATTGTGCTTGACGTCAATGCATGAAGAGGAATGTTGCCACTTATTGAGATTATTTCTCACCCTTTATTGGGCTGCTATTTTACAAGTTCTAAGCAATTTCTGAAATGCTGGCTATAACACCTCATATTTCTAAAACATATATTTACATATGAAAATGCAGATTAAAGGGTAGGATTAGTGAAAATCCTGAGATTAGGGTCAAAATACAAGGGAAGGATAAAATGGTAATTTGTCAATCACGTAACCCTAGGAAAGTAAAATTGAGTAGGAGGAGGTCTCAAATGGAAAAACTAACCCTGAAAATGGATTCAGAACGAAAAATTGAGTGGATAGGCAAGTTTCTGAAAATTTAATGAATAGTATTTTTACCGGGTAAAAACACAGCGGAACAGTTGCACCGTAAAGTGTGTTGATTGGAGATTAGAGTGTTTGGGGAAGCGTGCCCACAACACGCATAACAGCTTAAAAATATGATTTCTCCAAATGACCGGAAAACTCCGGATTCATCCGATCAAGGGAACTTAAAAGATAATGGTTAATGTTAAAAATTAGAGTTTCTAAATAGTTTAAGAATTAATGGGCGTTTAGTGGATTAAGCAGGAGATTTGAATTAATTTGAATCGTGTGAGGTGGCGGTGGGACCCACCCCACTTAAGTGGCATTAAAACACATGTGCAAGTGCACTATTCATCATTATCTTCAGCCATTTCTCTCTCCAAAAATCGAGGTCCCTCCCATTTTTACAAGTTTTGGTACAAAATTTTCATTCCCTCCAAACTCACTCATTTCTCTACCAAGATCCAACTTCCACTACATCAAATTTTATGTAAAAGACATTTCTAAACACAACTATGGTAGTTTTAAGGCTTGAGACCCACTATATTGAGAGAAAAAAAACCCCTCAAAGCTGCGGCCAAGTGTGTAGATTTGGTGTTCTTGGAGTTGATTGATCCTTCAATGCTTTGGTATGTTGTGAAAGAGCCCTAGGCCTTGCTTGTGAGTAAGTTTCACACTTTTAGTTGGTTGAATTGATGGATTTAAACTTGGTGACCTAGGGTTGGTATGCTTGAATTGATGTAGTTAGAGAGCTCAAATTGAAATTGTGTATTAGATAAAAGTGACTTAGAATGATGTTTTAGAGTGATTGAACTCATAAAAATTATTGAGAATTTATTTGGTAACTTAGGCAATTTTGATGAAGATGTCCATGACTTTGTGAAATGGCTTTGTTGTAGGATTGTGTAATTGAGTTGTGGAATATTTGTATGAGTTAATTATAGGATTGTATGATGTGTGAAAGTGTGAAATTATATTGAATACCCCTAGGTAGGTGGGCATGAGCAATTCGGCCTATTGAGGGCATGTGGGGTTTGATGATGTAAAAATGGTATAATTGATATTGTATGGTTGTGAATGGTGTTTAAATGGATGGTATGTTGATGTGATGTAGTGGAACTGGAAGGAAAAATATTGGAGGTATGTGTGTGTGTGTGTATTCGGCCATTTAAGAAAAATTAGGAAGAGTGGTGCTAGGTTGATGTTAAATGGAATTAAGGGCTTGAGCGAGTGTTGTGGTAACCTTTAGATGTTAATGGTAAATTGAAATAAAATTAAGAAAATGGTTTGGTAAAATTAAGGCCATTAGCCAAACCTATGCATGTGGGGAGGAATATTTTGGTGCTTTGTAATCTTGTTGGTTGCACCTTGTATTGATGATCTGTTTGTGATCATTGTAGGTTGTCTCCCACGGACGTAAATTCGGAGCTGTGAGCTTGGTAGGTTGCGGATTGTGGTAAGTCGTCTTGAATATATGCATGAATATTTGATAAACATGTATATGTCTTGGTTGGTTGTAATTGAAATGGAAATGGCTATGTGAACCAAGCTCGGTGGTACTGTGATTTGGAGTTACCACGTGAAGGAGATTAATCAAGTAATCCCTTGGTACGGGGGTTTGATCTCCGTGTGTGCTCCACCATGTCCCTTGAGGGTAGTGGTTGGAGGTGTATGTTGGTAATATAGTATAACATGTTCATGCATTAGTGTATGTTTAGTGGTACATAGGATGTACTGTGTGTCTGGCCAGTAGACAGTTGCCTTCGGGCATTACGGACTTCCACTAGATAGGTCTCCATGAGGGAGTTCCAGTTGACCTGGGGTCGTGGTGTGTCATCCGTAGAGGAGCACACTAGGAAGTCTCGGGTGTATATGGATGGAGGGTGCCTTGGTTGATGTTCCGGAAACACTTCCTTAGATGAGAACTCATAAGTTATATGCCGAGGCCAATATGCTGGATGTTGCGTGGATTTGACATTGACCATTCCAGCTTCATCGTGTTTTATTCCCTATGCTCCTCTATTTCACTAAATCACTTGCTTTCTCCCTTTTTGGATGTTGTGGTATATTATTGATATGCATCCAAGTGAGCCATTGGGCGGAGTACTCTCCAGAACCTCTGGGTTACTGAGATATATTCGTATATCTCACCCCATTTTGGGGACTTTATTTCAGGTAGTGGCAGTGGCACTGGAGCGGCGGGCAAGAGGCCCGTAGGATGAGCTTGGACATAGAGTCTATTTTGCATTTTGTGGCCATTGGGCATAGGCTAGACTTAGGACATGAACATTGCATGTGATCTATGATTTATTTATTTTCATCTTTGTTCATGTCACATTTTGTCTAAGTTTAGTCATTATTTCTCATGACTTATTTTGAGGACTTATTATGTATATTTGAAGGATTATCGTAATTGTGTAAAGAAGCATTGTAATTTGTAATATTGAGACCTTTTGTAATATTGAAGCATGCAATATGATGAAAGGGCAAGGCCTATTCTAGGATATGATTTATGTTTTATGTCAAAAGAATGCATGCAAATGAATTAATGTGATTGAAATGGTTTAAGATTTGATAATGTAATTGATGAGTTGTAAAGTAAGCTTTTGATATAAATTGTGAAGGGTTGTAAGAGCACCAAGGCACTGCTAGTCTTTGAGTGCCGCCCATGTTTATTAGGTACCAATTGAGGATAGATAACACACTTTTAAAAGTGGGATAGGTTGGAAAAACAAAGGAGACTCTCGCAAAATTTCTATAAATTGGCAGATTTTGAGTGAACTTTGGGAGAGCATATCTCCCTCTATAAAGGTCCAATAGGGACAGGCCATACACCATTTTGAAGCTTGAGATGTCAAATAAGTTGTGTCAAAATTTGAGAGCCATAGGAGTAGGACGCTGTCCTGTAGAAGCCAGTGAACATAGACTGCCCAAAAGTCCCCTGCACATGGGGCTGTCACTGTCTGATTTTGGGAAAATTATTCCCGCTTCGTTTCTTGTCAAATTAGGTGCATGAAATGTCAAATTTAATCTTGGGGTGTCTAGTCTTTTGTATAAAAATTTGAGAGCAATTGATGGAGTGGTTTGTCCGGAATAGTTCAAAGAGTGAGGACTGTTTGGTGTGCAGTTTGAGGTTGGCTGGCAGATTTGCTTGTCCAACTTCAAACGGTGATAACCGGAGAAAACGAGAACTTTTTGGAGCGTGTGATACCTTTTTAGAAAGATTATTAAGTATAGAATAACATACTAAAAGATGAGAAGTGTGCGACAAGTGTATTTTCCGCAGTAACTAAAATAACGAACCATGTTCGAATAGTTAAAAATCGTAAAAGTGAAATTTAGGCTAAGTGGGTTTATGGAAACCCCTTAATGACTTGAGAGAAGTATTATATGATATCTAGGCATTTTATATTATTATTCCGCAATTAGCTTTCAGTTACAGTCACAGCTTTTATTTGTTACGCTTTGTCATTGTTTTAAATGCTCGCGTAATGAAAAGAAAAAAGTTTATCTGCATTTTTATAAATGAACTGATGCGATTATAACTGCGCTTAATATCATAATCAATGTTAACAATACCGGTGTACAACAGGCTGTTACATTGGCCTATGGATGAATATGGTGGCTAATGTGGTTTTAGATGAACTGTAATGGAAATATGTAATGGTGGCTTTTGCCGATGTAATGGAAATAACCTCTTTTGTATTTTGTTTGAAATTTAAGACCATAGTTGTGTAATGAACTTGTTGAGGTTTGGATGGTAAATATGTAACCATCTGTAGTGTATGGTCATTCTGGTTATTTTGCATGGTAATGTGATGTAGTGAATGTTTCTATGCATGGAAGTCTATAACCAAATGAGGTTTATGCAATTGAATGTGTATGTATATGAGTGGTCTGTTTTCTGTCAAAATTCAGATTTTGTAACATTTATTCAAAAATTCATATATGGAGTTGTAGGTATTAAAAAATCGTGAACTAGGCACCATTTTTAAAAAATGGATGTCTAGTTTGCTTGATAAAAATTTCAAGGTCTTTGATTGTAGGGATCAATATAGTTTAATGATTAAATGAAGGTAACTCAGGATGACTAGATTGCGGTTAACATAACATAATGAGTCCAGACAACTGTAGTATAACGGATGCTATAAATTCCATGGACATCCTCTTTTTGTGAAACTTGTTGAATTTGAAAGATAAAGTTCCCATCCAGTGTGCATTAAAGTCTCAAAAATTTTAGAGTAATATATGATTAACCGTTCACTATTGAATTTAGGAGGAATTTTAGTTATTTTACTCACGCTTTTGGTGTTAGGCAGCCTACTTAAAAAATTCATAAGTTGGTCCATGGACCTCCGAATGGAGTGATTCCAAATCTTCCTGAAATCTTTGCCTCTCAAGTTTCTGCCTAAAAATTTCCAGAATAATTGGAGCACACTCGAGTTATTACAAAAGACAAGAATTTGTTGTCCTACTTAACTGTTGTTTTCTGACAGAAAAATCTGAGAGAATTACAACTAGAACCTTAGGCATCCAACTGATATTCCTTTTTCATGTCTAATTAATTAATATTAAACAGGACTTTAGGAACTACAATAAAAGGAAACAAAAGCATAAAGGTGAGACCTAAGTACATTTTAAGGTTTCCGATTGCAAGTGATCTGCATTATCTATTTTATAATTCAACTGTGAATGCTTTATTCCTCGAAATTGAAGACTCAAATACAATTAATTGGGCAGCCCCGGATGCATTCGGGGGTTGTTACAGAATAATAGAGACCAATTCGTCCAGTATCATATTCTTTGGCGTTTCCTTTTTGTTTCATTATTAGAGCTGTATGCTGCTTTGAGTGTTGAGAATTGTATGGGGCCTGCGACATTAATTATTGATTGTAGCGAAAATTGTGATTTTCAATTTGTTTGAGTGGATTTATTTTGTCTGGCCGTGAAACTCAGGCTTTTGCTAGGTTGCAATCTGTAACTAAAGTTTTCTTCATTTTATCTTTGATGTTTTATAAATTAGATATTAGTATGCCCATAAATTGCTAGTGGATAATATTTTTTTTTCCTCTGATAATTTATTGCTTTGAAAAGCCTGGTTTTCACTGTATAAATCTCTTACTTATGATAGGGGAAAGTGGATTGTCCATTCTACATGAAAAATGGAAGGTAGGTATGATTTATCTTTAATTGGATCTTAACAGAGGTATTCACAAGATGAAGGTAAAGAGGGTAAGCCTCAGAGTAGTGGTCAAACTATTTCTTTATGGCTGAGAGATCATGAATTTATAACCGGAAACCAATTTTTACAAAAATATTCAAGTATAAGAATGCGTATTAGAATTGTCCTTACGGATAAACTATAAATCATGATGACCCTTGTAGATATTGTGATTTTGTGCTCATATGCCAGAGCTGCTTCTTAGTTAATAGGCTCATATGCCAGCAATAATATTTTCCACAAACAATGAATTTCTAAGAAATCACAATTAGACAACAATGAAAATGCTTTTTTCCCTCCTCATCCTAAACTTATAACTAAATAATTGAAGACTCAATTCAAGTTCGTAGTATGGTGATTGATGATTCTTATATGGACTCACCTTTCATTGAGCTGGATTTGCTCATTACAATATAGCCACATATCAAGTTCACAGTTACTGTTTCGGATGGCCCAACTACTAGAACGGCCCAGCTACTTAGACCCAATCCCCAGCCCCATCCCACGTCAGTCCTAAGGGCTGACGTGGACCCTCACGTCCTTCAAGGCTGCAACACACCCGAGAGATACACCGAAATGTCCCACCTTGGGACGTTAACCGCCAAAGGCGCAGAAGTTGCAGAAGGCGCAGCGCTGCCACAATGTCAGCGCCAACATCGCCCAACACTGCTATCATAGGAGTGTATCCCAAGGAGGGTTGACCCCCCCTCACCAATCCACACCATGATCCTTATAAATAGCCCCCATGGGCACAGCTAGAATGATCTTATGTATCGTTATATTGCCCATTTACTTTGAGTCATCTTCTTCATTGCACCCCTTGTACTAACCCCTTGTTAATTATCTAAGCTTTACTTGGCACGATACTCTTTGGCCTGGTCTATACCAAAGCTAGGAGTATCCCCCATATAGTGACTCATCCCTAAAGGAAACATAGTGGGCTTATAGCTCCCAACGGTACAGTTACCGCTGGACTTGCTTACAGCTTCGAGCACATATATTAAGCACAAGACACAAATATGGGATACAACCATGAATTGAATTTTATTTTTACGTTGGATGAAGCCATGACTTTGAATCATCATATTTTATAGTTAGTAAAAGTTCAACTAAGTAATAATTTAAAATAACAGAGACCATAACCTCCATGATTGTCTATAAAGAGATGATTTGCAGGTGTGACAGAGACACAAATATGGGATACAACCATGAATTGGATTTTATTTTTACGTTGGATGAAGCCATGACTTTGAATCATCATATTTTATAGTTAGTAAAAGTTCAACTAAGTAATAATTTAAAATAACAGAGACCATAACCTCCATGATTGTCTATAAAGAGATGATTTGCAGGTGTGATAGAGGGGCTAACACTGAGTCTGCTGGCTCACAACTTGCTTTTTGGAACACCGATTGGTGCATTTCTGGATCTCTTTTCTACTGCTCGTGAAACCTGCTTCACTGCCTCTTTTGGTAACTGACGAGGCTTGCTCAGCCAAAGTCCTCCATCTACTATGATAATGTCGCCATTAATGAACTTTCCTACACAAATTTGCACAAATGTTTATGCTTCCACACACAAAAGAACAGAGAAGGAAATGGATACAATGATGAATGACCCCATTTCAATCATCAGTCAATGTCTACAGAATTTTTTATTTTTTTTTTTTCAGCATGACGCGACGGTCATATTATTCAATGAGTAAAAATGAAAGAGAGAAGAGAAAAGGTAGTAACTAATAGGCTTTGACAAAGACTATGAATCTGATATAATATATGATGGCATAGAAGTAACAAGCATTATCGGATGGAACATTTATAAACAACCTGAATTAAGTTTTATAAACAGATGGAAATTTCATTACATGACTATAATATGAGCCGCTAAATTTAGGTTAGCCATATTCTATAGGCAAAGAAAGTGTGCATGGATCTATCGTCTAGCAAAAGCCCTCCTCCCTTCTGATCGGGTAGAAAAGAAAAAAAGAAAGATAAGTCACGCTTAAAGATCACAAAAAGGTAGAGAGAGTGTCGGCTTGAAAAACTCGTAGTTTCAAATCTAGCATAGGAGTAGTGATGGAACCCAGAAAAATATACTACTGAATTCATTAACAATAGAGGCATAGCCTCATTTTTACATACACTAATATAGTATAAAATGCAGAAAATAAACCAGAAAGCCTCAACTCCCCCTCAAACCAAATACCAAGGCTCAAGAGTTCCTTAGAAGTCTCTCGTTTCCCCACTAGCTAGTTCTGAATGCATGAATAATAGAAACATCACCTTAAACTTCTAAATATACTAGTTCTAAAATACTAATGGGCTTGGATTATTTATTATAGGCCCATCAATACTCTCCCTTCAAAAATTCACCTTGTCCTCAAGGTGAAGAGAGGAGATAGGTGATGTGAACAAACTTCCACCCGGATCCCATTGTTTGAAGTTTTTTGACCCCATGCTCAATTTCAGCTCTTTTGCAACATTTACTGCGAGTAAATGATGCCAAATTTCTAATTTCAGGATTCCCAAATTGGACCTGTCGTTCATGTGTTGGTGTTGGTCCATTTGATTCACCAGGTTGATTTTATTAGACACCCTAATGAAATTCCGGTTCTGCCCTCCTGTCACATTAATACTTCTTGGACCCTTTTTGTTAACTCCATATTGCCCAACACTTCCTAACCAGCCCAGCCCAATTATTCTCCATCTATTGGCTTGCATTTTAAAACTAATTGAGGCCTTGCTGTAAAAATTGGTCACACGTGCGTGATGACTCTCCTCCACCAACGATCTACCCAAACCCTCGTTTCGTTTTGCTGCCTTCTTCTCCAATGCAACTCGCCGGAATCTTGGTCCCTGCTGCTCGCCACTGTCCATCACTTTTACAGCACCACCGCGCGAAGACTGGGTTGCAGCCCCACGATCTATGATTTTTTGTACGTTGCTGCCCTTCATTTTGGCAAATGGGTTGCACAACGGTCGATCCACCATTTCTGCCTCCGTCCACCGTCTGAACCTCGCATGCCTATCAATGTTTTTGTCGTTCTCCACTAACCCTCTTTGTATAGCTCCTCCCTCTTCGTTTCTTTTTTCTTCTTCAGCCTCTTTTCTATTTTTTTCTTCCTCCTCTTCTTTTTCTTCAATTTTTTTTATAATGACCATATATTGTAAATCTTAATTAGAGGTTTAATTTAAGGATTTAAATGCCATAATTAGATTCAGTGAGTGAATTCGAGTATTTTGACTGTAATCATGACTATGTTATGTACAGTGCGTTCTGCCGGGAAACTTGCAGTATTGTGAGTTAACCGGTAGAGTTAAAATGAGTAAAATGATTTTAGAGACATAATTTGACAATTCTGACACCAAATATGAGTTCAGAACGAAAGATTGTGTTTTCTCGTTAATAGTGTTTTCTACCGGGTATTTGGTACTGCTGTTTAAGCAGCCGGTAGAGTCCAGAAACAAATAATTGATGAAATAAGAATAAGAAAGTCCAATATATGCCATACAAGTCAGAATAGGCCCAAGAATGATAAGTTTATAAGTTTTAAGTTTCGTAAGTAAACGAAGTACAGTTAGTGAATTCACAGTGCATTTCGTCAAAAACGGTGCAGAACAGAAACCATACTGTGAATTATGAATATTGTTCCTTACAAAATAAAAATTAATGTAAATGTGTTCATAAAAATAAAAAATATATTCGTAGCTTTAAGTTGGTTCCGGGTCATTTTAAGTTAAAATACGCGATAGAAAAACAACCGGGTAAAAAGGGCCACATGTGCTAAACCTTTTAAATCACTTAAGTGAACACTATTCACACAAAAACACTCTCTTCTCTCTCTTCATACCCGAGTTCTTCACCATGGGAAGGGGGTTAGGGCTTGATTTTTCTTCTTTGATTTCTTCTTGAATTTTCCACGAAATCCAAAAGTTGATAACATGAAATTGATTGGAAACCACTCAACAAATCCATTCCACCGATCAATTTGAGTTATCGTTGAGTGTGTGAAGAGTTCTTCCTCCCCCCATTTTCGTGACACTATTCATCAAGGAGGAGAAAGTGCATTTTTGAAGGAGCTTTGCTTGGTGAATGACTTCTAAGCTTTGGGTAATTGATTAGAGATAACAAAACTCTAATCATATGGTTTTATTATTGTGATTTATGTTTGAAAGTTATGAGCATATTTAGGTAGGAAATAAAGTAGTATAAAACTTGAAATTGATGATGGTTTGTTTTGTATAGGAAGTCATAGTGTAAAAGATAAACATCAACATGTGTTAAATGAAGAAAAATTCCCTTGGTTTGTATTCCCCTAGGTTCGGCCATGATGGGTTGAATAGGAGACATTGTGCAAAATTTTATATCATGTATTATGAGAGTTTAATGTGTTGGAGTGAGTACGAATTTGATGAATTAGTGAGAGTGCAAAAGTGGAAAAAAATCCTAAGGATCTTACCCTATGTTTCGGCCTTGTGGGTCTTGGAGGGGCTTGATATTCCAAAAAAGTTAAATTGGAGCTTAGTAGATATATTTATATATGTGTAGTTGTTAAATTAAGTGAAGAAAAGTGAATGAAAAAGAAAGAAACCCTTGGCTTCTCCTTTATGGATTTCGGCCTTATAGGGTAAATTAAGGATGATTAGAGTATGTTTTATCTTGTTAAGGTGTTGAGTTTTCAATACATGAAACTAATAAGATTATGAAGGTAAATGGTTTGAAAAGAAATTTTGAAAAACATCTTGATTCTCTAAGTGTATGCCCACGGTCGGTTAAAGGAAAATGGCATGATTTATGTTGAAAATTCTCAAGTGAACATTTGATTAAATTGAAGAAAGCTAACGAGTATATAGTGGTCTAGACGTGTGTATTGGCATAGGATTGGCAAAAACGTAAAGAAACGAAAAATAAGCGATAAAATGCATGTCTTATGTAAAATCTAGGCATGATAGCATTTTATTGATTTGTTTTTGTGGATTCTTGCTCTAGGTGTAACTAGGGACTGAAAAGGATCGGAGTTTTCTTGAAGATATATAAGTAACTTGTACCACAAGTAAGCGTATCGGTAAAGCTTCAAGAGGTAAGCTCTATGTTTAAGGAGTCTTTTCCTGCTTGAGTGCTCCACCATGGCTAGTGAACTATGGTTGCACTGTATGTCTGTTGTGTTGATGCTTTATATAGATGCATTCATATAGAGCTATTTGATAACATGATATGACTTGTTCTGATATGATTTCTGTATTGATGTATGGTACAATGATGTCTTCTTGGGGTTTCCCTGAGATTGACGATGTACACCTCTGATATGTTCTGGTACGGCTTGGGGTCCTCCCTTAGGAACACGTGCTTTGATTTCCGCTTGGGGTCCTCCCTTGAGAATGACGGCGCACGCCTCTGATATGATATGGATATATGTTATGTTCTGTTCTGATATCTGTTATATGAGCATTGTATACTCTGTATCTGACTTTCATGTAGGAGTGAGTCCAGGGGTATGGAGAATTCTCTATAAACCTGGAGCTTATTGAGATTTGTAATCTCACCCCTCTTTGAGGACATATTTTCAGGTGCCCAGATTCCTGGTGAGTCCTCACTAGGCAGAGACGCGACCCGTGGTTGAGGCGTTGGGACTGATTATTTTTGAGTAGCTGTAGGCTACTACCTTTTTGGAGTGCATTTATGTTTTTCGTATTTCCGCATTTGATGGATCATGATGTTAGATCCTTTATTTTGTATATGGCCTATATATGTCTTGTACATGTTCTTCAGTTTGATGCATGTACATTTTTGTATTCAGACATGTTGATATGATTATGTAGTAGTCAGTTATGTTTATGTCTTGGATTGCATGCTGTTAGATTAGTGGCACGGAGCCAAGTTGTGTTTGCGCCCATGGATGGGTATCTGAGTATATTTGCATGACTGGTACTTCTGGATATATATATTATATAAACTATCTATCAGGAACCCTTGAGAGTGGGATTGGAAAATCCTCAGTTGTCCGATTTACAGAGGTTACTCTGTCCGATTTTCGTTTACGCCTAATGAGAATTAAAAGAGAAAAAGAAAAAGTTAGCTCGTATTTCTGTAAGTTAAGTCTTCCGTTGTTTCTGTTTTTATCATATGCATGTTAATTGAACCGGCTCGAGACGGGATGTTACATTTTTCCGATCTGGCATCTTTGGCTTCTTTTTCTGAGCCTAGATCTGCTCCTTCTCCTTCTTTGTCGTCTTGCGTTTCTTCCTCTTTCTTTTCTTCATTTTCTAAAATTTTTCCTTCTTTTGTTTCTTGATTTGATTCTTCTCCTTTTGCATCGTCTTATTGTTGTTCTTCGTCAGCCTCTACTCTTTTTTTGTACGTCACTAGTTCCTTCTCTTCTTCGCTGATTGGTTTTTCTGCTTTGCGATCTGGTTTTTCATCTTCGCGTCCTTCTTCTTCATCTACAAGACAAATCTCAAGTAGATATTTAGTTATAAATGCTTTGTTAAAATCCCACAATTTTGCATTAGGATTGTTAAAGTCCCAAAGCCTAGACCAGTAGAATGCACATCCTTTAAGCCCCTTCAGAGTTTCTGCCAATTGTTGCGCCTCTTCCTTTATTTGTTTTTCTTGAAAATATTGCTCCATAGCAATTTGCCATCCCCAAGCGTCGTCTCCTTCTCCATAAAATGTTGGAACCATTGTATCAGATCTGGATCTGTTGCTCGAATTTTTTTATTTATTTTTTATTTTTTTGTTGGATCTGGACCAGAAAGCACCCCTAGATCGGAAGTGCTCTGATACCAAATTTATGGAACCCAAAAAAATACACTACTGAATTCATTAACAATGGAGGCATAGCCTCTTTTTTACATACACTAATATAGTATAAAATGCAGAAAATAAACCAGAAAGCCTCAACTCCCCCTCAAACCAAATCCCAAGGCTCAAGAGTTCCTTAGAGGTCTCTCGTTTCCCCACTAACCAGTTCTGAATGCATGAATAATAGAAACATCACCTTAAACTTCTATATATACTAGTTCTAAAATACTAATGGGCTTGGATTATTTATTATAGGCCCATCAAGTAGTCTTTTAGCAGCCAAGACCAATATAAAAGAGAAGTTAAGAAAAAGTGTTTCAAGACTTCCAAATGGTTTCTAAAAAAAAAAACACCACTACAGTGGTAAAGCCTTATAAACACGAAAAATAGAGTCTTTAATCAAGGTCGAATTGCCTCCAAACTCACTCCACATTTCTATTTATAAAATTGCACATGCCCATGTTCAAAATGGGGCTAATGCCTTCTATTGTGCCATTACGAGAAACAGCCCTATTATAGTACTAGCTAGTTGGGACTTGAGAAGAAGTAGTTTAAAAAATATAAAATGATACTTTAGGTTGGAATACTTTTATGAAGAAACTTTTTTTTTTTTTTTTTGTAATTTCCCCATAAATTTCTTGGGTTCAGGTAGCTGTTGAAAATAAAGTGGAATGGAAGTTCAAGACATTCAACTAACATGGACATTCATATATATACAAAAAATATTTTATTCCCCTAATAAAAATATGTAAACAAGATTGAAACAATAATTTTAAACCTTTGGGTGAACGGACAAAGTTAACAACCTGCATCTGAGACTAGGAAGAGAGCAGCCATTGCAATATCCCATTTCTCTCCAAGTTTATACAGAGGCATGGAATCTCTGGCCTTGCTATTTATTTCTTCAGGAGCCAGTTTACTCATGCCAGGAGTGTCACTTATTGGACCTGGTGCAATCCCATTGACTCTAATATCATAGTCTGTTCCCCATTCTAGCGCCAAGTTTCTTGTAGTGGCATCAACCGCTGCCTGTTGAATAAAAGAAATTTGAAGTTGAATGCAAACAAGGTGACATTAACATCTAGGTAATGCGTTATAAACCTTCGCTGCAGACACATGAATTTGATACCAAGAAGCTGTGTAATGCAAGGTAGCACTAATATTTAATATTGTTCCCCCACCAGAAGAGCTCCTTCCTTCTCCCCCTTTCTTGAGATATTTTAATGCTTCATGGCACATTGTGAATGTGCCAACAGAATCAATATCCATAACTGCAAAGAAAAATCACAACTAATCACCAGTTCCTTTTTCTTACTCAATTAGTATAAATGGAATGGGGTTGCATCGTGTACTAAACCTGAGAAAACTTGTAACACAGAAAGTGTCTTGGAGTAACTACTCTTCTAGAACATAAAAATACATCTATCCAAGCCACATTTGTATGCTACCTTCTTTAAGCAATGACGGTTTTGATATGAGAAGTTGAGAACCATGTTATGTCTAAAAGCAGTTTAACACAGATTGTAATGTTGACGTATTTTCAATTCTAAGGGTACTCATGTAGAATGAGTTCATGAAAGATTTCTAAGTGTTCTAGAAATTATTTAAATAATCTTATTGCTTAAGCTATTTGTTTTTCCCAGAGTCATAGTAATAGTGGAAATTGAAAAACAGCAACAAGTTCACAAGGATACGTTTATCATAATATCAAAGCAAGATTAAAAGAAATTTCAGCATTCAGACTTAACAATATGAATGTTCTTAAAGATCTCTTGAATTTTTTATTTCTCTCAGTGACCAAAAAACTCAGTCCTTATCACACAGCTTTGCATAATATGGCTTGTTCTTTTATGGAACCCAATTATATTACACTGAACTAATGAACACATAAATAGAGGCAAGCTCCTTACAAGACATTAAAAGACCCTTCCGGATTTCACCCTTAGAACCAACAAACCTAGGCTGTAAGAGATCCTCAATTGCCCAATATTCACTCAATACAAGCATCCCTCACTCCACCCATTCCCCATCCTTTTATCCTATATTCTAAGAATATTTTAGAAGAATTCCCCAACTAACTAACTCACCACTTTCAGCCCATCATTCTCTGTGCTGCCATTTTAAGAGCTCCATAACTTTCAACAGAACAATTTTAATAAGTTTCTTTGCAATCTTTATGGGTTGAAACGTCCCCCAAAATCCAGTCTCCTCCAATTCAGAATAGCTAATCAGTTCTTACCAATTAAAGTGCTAAAATCTAGTGCTTTCTAATCTTTTAATTGATAAAAGAAGAAATTGTGTTTTCCAATCTTTAATTCACTGAATAATTAATCAGAGGATTAGTTTTAATTATCCCACATAATAAATAATTTATTTCTCCATGACACTTATACTGTATTGAAGAATCTGACTCGCTGAAACTAATATCACCCATTAAAATTAACCATTCATATTTTTTTTCCCCATTGATTAAAGAGAAAGGGAAATGGGATTATATTTTCAAACAAACTTAGTTCCACGAGATGACCCAAAATCTTATATCTTTCTCTTTGGCATGACCTTCTTTATTCACCGAATAAAAAAAAAAAGAGCAACTTGGTGCTATAAAGCTTCCGCTCCGCACTAGACCATGGAAGCGTCAAACCTATTACGTGGCCTTATTTGAATTTGCAAGACGCTAATTACACCAATGAAACCAAATAAGGGCAAACTCAAGACTCCATACGCAGCAAATGAAACCAAATGTTTTACAATATTCATAGAATGCAAGCACTTGGATAGCAGATCGTGAAACCCACTCCATTGATTTTCGCCTTAGCTATTACCACTTCGCTATCTAAAGTGGATCTTAACCTGAGAGGATCCAAATCCTCAACATCAGTTACGACGAATTACATGATATATAAAGCTTACAAAACTTTGGAGACTAACCTTTTTCACATTAGTAATGGTTAAAAAATAATAAAAAAGTGATGAGTGTGAACCTGTTCGAAATCCATTTGGAGAGAGATCCTCTGCGGATACAAGAAAGTTCCCTGCAGCAGCATTCACCAGAATATCAATCCTTCCAAAATGCTTGAAAGTCGATTCCACTACTCTTGCTGCATCTTCTTGCTTCCTTACATCCCCCTCAAAACCAATCGCCTTAAAAATTAAACACCAAATAAAAATTTGTCATATTCCACCAAAAAATTAAATTAAATTAAAAAACAAATAAATAAAGAGAGAGAGTATTGTGAAATAGTAACATACTGGGATCGCAAGTGATTGCAGAACAGAGACAGCAGATTGAAGGACTTGGTTACGGCGACCCATAAGGGCAACGGATGCTCCATGTTTGCCGAATTGGGTCGAAATTTCGAACCCGATTCCCGAAGCTCCACCTGTGATGAGAGCAACCTTCCCCTTCAATATGTCTCCCTTGAAAGGTGATTCCATAATGATGAATCAGATTTGACTTTCTCTTCTTACTTCGCAACCAAAACCACTTCGTTTTGTTTTACGCCTCTCCCTTTGTTATAATCGCTGATTTCTATTCTTCAACGTAATTGAATGCCGTTTTGGCATCTTCACATTGTCGCCATTAGCCGTTGCCTCATTGGTCCATCCACGCCACGAGATAGACAAACGTCACATTCGTAAATTTCCAGAATTTATAAATATTTTAAGGGTTTATCATCTATAGTTTAACATGACCAGAAAAAATTTCCTACACTCACAACATTTAATGGTTTAATGGGGTCCGTAACAAAAAAAGAAAAACTTCAACACGCAAAATGAATCTCTATAACATAACTCAAACATTTTTTCATACAACATAACTCTTATAAAACCCATATTTTAAAAGCTGAACCCCAAATTAAGCACACGTGTTATTATGTTTTGTTTTACACAGAGATATGATCTTTTGACACCGGTGTCAAATTTAAAATTCGACACCTTATCAGAGAGCCGTTAGATCAAAAAAGATCAATGCCTCTGATTTGTAAGCATGTGACATCATTGATCTTTTTTTATCTAATGACTTTCAGATGAGATGTCAAATTTTAAATTTGACACTGGTGTCAAAGGATCCTACCTCGTATATATATATATATGGGTTTTATAATTCTCATTCAACATGAGAATTCAAATTTTTCTACACACCCTTTGATTTCCATGTTGACATGGGTCCTACATATAATTTTTTTCTAACACATGGGTCTCACATGCTTTTTATCTCTACAACATAAGATTTCAATTCTCCTTCAACATGAGAATTATAAAACCCTATATATATATATATATATATATATTGGTTTTATTAATTTCATGTTAAAGGAGATGGTTATCTCATGTCATAGAGACAAACTGGTGGGATCCACCACCTGAAAAAATAAAATAAAAGAAAAATGTGACACAGTTATCGAAGGGTGTGTAGGAGAGAAAACTTATGTCATGTGACATAATAAATATATATATATGGGTTTTATTAATCTCATGTTAAAGGAGATAGTTATCTCATGTCATGGAGACGAATTAGTGGGCTCCCCTTTTTCCTTTTCTTTTAAAAGAAAAGAAAAGAAAAAGGAGCACAGTTATCGAATGGTGTGCAGGAGAGAAAACTTATGTCATGTGACATAATAAAACCCATATATATATGGGTTTTATTAATCTCATGTTAAAGGAGATAGTTATCTCATGTCATATAGACAAACTAGTGGGCTCCACCACCTTTTTCTTTTCTTTTCTTTTCTTTTTTCAGGTGGTGGAGCCCACTAGTTTGTCTCTATGGACAGTCCAGTGATAACTATCTCCTTTTTCGTATATATATATATATATATATATATATATATATATATATATATATATATATATATTATATATATATGACTGGATGTAAAAATCGGTCCAATGCACTATGTTCTCCCGTGAGAACATAGTTATAGCAAAATTATAATTATGTTCTCCCGGGAGAACACCTAATTACACCATTGTAATATTTTTCACTATGTAATAACCGTTAGATGGATGGAAATTCACTCACTGGACAGTCCAGTGACTGAATTTTTAATTTTTCGTATATATATATATATAGGGATAGGATCAACTTACACGATGTAAGATTAATAAATCTTACACTAAATCTTAACCGTTGATTTTTGTGCATCTAATGGTTGAGATTTATTGGGAATTAAAAATTAATTAATGAGTTACACCTAATAAATCTGAACCGTTAGATTCAGAAAATCAATGGTTAAGATTTGGTGTAAAACTTCTAACTCTTACACCGGTGTAAGATGATCCTGCCCCGTATAAATATATATACACACACACACATATATAGGGTTTAGTGAGTGTACTCTAATTGGATGTAAAAATCGGTCCAATGCACTATGTTCTCCCGTGAGAACATAGTTATAGCAAAATTATAACTATGTTCTCCCGGGAGAACACCTAAAGAACACCATTGTAATATTTGTGCACTATGTTCTCGCGGGAGAACATAGTTAAAATTCACTCACTGGACAGTCCAGTGACTGAATTTTTAATTTTTCGATATATATATATATATATATATATATATATATATATATAGGGAGGATCTTTTGATATTGGTGTCAAATTTGAAGTTTGACACTCCATCTAAGAGTCATTAGATCAACAAAAATCAATGGCATCACATGCTTACAAATCAGAGCCGGTGACCTTTTTTGATGTAACAGCTCTCAGATTAGGTTTCAAACTTCAAATTTGACACTAGTGAGATCCTACCGCATATATATATATATGGGGAGAGTTGTTTTGACTCTAGAGTAAGACTTAAAAGTCTTACTTCTCATCTTCAGTAGTTGATGGACGAAAATCAACAGTTGTAATTTGTAGTGTAATCAATAATTAATTAATTAATATGATTTCCTAAGCTATAATCGTTGGATGAGCGGAAATCAACGATTGAGATGAGTAGTAAGACTTAAAACACTTACTCTAGAGTTAAATGATATATCCCCTATATATATATATATATATATATATATATATATATATATATATATATATATATATGTGAAAGATCATTTAACTCCAGAGTAAGACTTTTAAATATTTCTTTCCATCTTAGCCATTGATTGACGGAAATCAACGACTAGGATGAGGAGTAAGACTTATAAATCTTACTCTAGAGTCAAATGATATATATATATATATATAATCAACTCATATCAGTATAAGAATAATAAGTTTTACATCAAATCTTAACCATTGATTTTCGTGCATCTAATGGTTGAGACTTATTGTGAAATAATAATTAATTAATCAGTGGGATCCAAAAATCTTAACGATGCACAAAAATTAATGGTCAAGATTTAGTATAAAACTTATTATTCTTACACTAGTGTAAGATGATTCTATATATATATATATATATATATATATATATTGTTAGTATATGGGTGTCCTAGAGACAATATTTTGATTAAATAAAGGACACTAGATGTAGAACTATTTGTTGCAAATGAATAAAAAGCAATCTTTATCCAATTTCATATTATGTCTCAATATTATTGTTAATATTATATGAACGAACTAGATAAACCCCTTGGAATAGAACAGGTATCTCTTGAGTATCTGTGATGAGATCATGATCATGAGGATTCAAGGATATCGCATGTCTATTCCTAATTTTATGTTCCTAGTCTAGAGACACTGAGATTGGGGATCAGTGATCTCATGTAAGACTAACACGACTTATCTACTTGTATATGGATACAAGGTAAAGACCTCATGTGCTACAGATATGGAGATGTCTTAGCTAAAGTCGTGAGTGGACCTATAAGAGTATAGCTCGCACTGAACAAACCCTAAAAGAGACTCTATGAGGAAATCTCACAGATAGTGTCATTAAAGTAATCTCTTTATATTTGGGTATGTCTTTCCTTAGACCGGAAGTTATTACCTAGACTGTGTTCTAGAAGGCATGCTTTGATTGTAGGCCTCGTCTGCCTGAAACATGGAGACTCATAGGTATACTGTTGGGCGTGTCCTGAAAGAGCACAAGGCTATGGTGATAAGCTTAAGGAATTCGTCAAATCTCTGTGAGAGATTAGGTTATATGTAAATCGGAGAAATCGGGATGACATTTACAGGGACTCGGGAATCTATGCATAGTAAAAGAGATCATGAGATGGTCTGCCTTTAGAGTCAGTAAATTGAAAATTCTCTATTTCAAATAAAGCTTACCCTAAACCGCAGGGGTTGATATATTTCCTTACCCTAGGTTAATGGGAAGATAACCGAGACGAAGGGAAATACATACGGTAACCAAATATGTGTAATAGGATGATCAAGTCATTAATCTGACTAGCTCTGTGGCAACAAAGCATTGCTAGTGTTCTGTGTTGTCATTAATTGGGTTGTGGGCTTGTTGGGCCCGAGCCCATTTATGTCAGAGGCTAAGTTGGACCTAATGTGTCACACGCTAACACCTTGTAGTCATGATGAACTAGCTTTAAAAGGTATTGGGCCTAATAACGGTTATTAGCCCAAGAAGCTGTTTGGAAGCCCACCAAAATGGTAGAGGGCGCAAGGAGCAAAATGATGGGCTTGGATAATCCAAGACATTACTAATTAATTTAATTAATTAAATTAATTATCAAATATTTAAATTTTGAATTTTGAATTTTGAATTTTGAATTTTGAATTTTGAAATTTGAAATTTGAATTTTGAAATTGGATTTTGAAATTTAAATTTTGAATTTGAAATTTGAATTTGAATTTTGAATTTAAATGTTTGAACATATGAATTCAAGTGATTGAATTCGAATTTGAATTAGCTATAAAAAGTTGTTTCATAACAAAAGGATAAGATGAGATCTTGTTGGAACAAATCCCCTACATCAAGAAAAGATATTTGATCTTATCCAATGAGGAAGTTGCGTGCAAATTTGGAAGCAAAGTGAGTGTCATTTTGTCAACTAAATGTGCTATAATTCTGATTTGGTTGGTTAAGAGAATCAGTGAGTTAGTTGATTCAAATTTGAATACAACTACTCAACGTATCTGGACTCAAATTGGGATTGATTGGGGCGCATGAATGGCTGGTCATGTGATGACCTTTAGGTCAGAATCTTGAAAGGATAATGACCTAATCTTATAAGGATTCAAATGAAAGGTAGTTAGCAATTTTGAATTGCAAACAAATCCTTGATTCCCTCCAACCATGCGCACATTTGGTGAGATTTTCAAGTAAGAAAATCTTCTCATTCTTTCCTACTAAGTGACCACTTATGCGCATAAAGGAAAAACAAGTTCTCTTCCTTAGGGTTTTCACAAAAACCTAGCCTATTCTCCTCATCTTGTGCGCCATTCTCAAGTGGAGTTTTCATGTTGAAGACTTCACTTTTCTAAACACTAAACCTAGCCTCCACCTTCACCAATTGAGCGCATAGCAAGCCTCACTGTGGTGATCATCTGGTGGCTTTCAAGAAGGTGTTCTTGCATCATTGACGAAGGGTGGTGTGGATCAACGTTAGAGGGTTTGAACCCTTCAAACCTGACAATTGATCTCCCTGACGATCAGGCCGTAAACAAGGTAACATCATGTTGTCCTAAAGCATGAATAATTATATGCATGTATGTTTCCGCGAGGAAATTTTTTTATTTTTCCCTCTCACATGCATCGGCCTTCAAGGCCAGTTTTACTTTCATATATATATATATATATATATATATATATATATATATATATATATATATATATGGTCAAGATCATTTTACACCAGTATAAGTTACACTCTTAATCTTGTCCATTAATCTCACTTATATCTAAGGGCTCAAATTTGTTAGTAATGTGAGCCATTGGATACAAGTGGATCAATGGTCAATATTGAGTGTAAGACTTCTAACTCTTACACCTATATATATATATATATATATATATATATATATATATATATATATAGGGTAAAAAATTTCTCCGGCAACTTGAGATATGTTTATCTCCGGCCACCCCAAAATTACGTCATTTTGTTTATTTATTTCCTTAAATTAATTGATTCATCATTGAATGCTTAAGATTCTCTTTTTCTCTCTCTTCCTTTATCACCATTGATCCATATTTGTACTTATGATTAGTTGTCGGAGATAAAATTATCTTAAGCAGCTTGAGAAACGATAAGCCTATATATATATATATATATTGGACTTTTGTGGAGGGAGATACGCTCTCCCAAAGTTTACTCAAAATCTTCCAATTTCTAGAAATTTCGCCAGAGTTTCCTTTGTTTTTCCAACATCTTCCACTTTTGTAAAAGTGCATAACAACCTCAAATGGTACCTAATAGACATGGGTGGCACTCAAGGACCAACAATGCCTTGATGCTCTTACAACCGTTCACAATTTATATCAATTAGCTTACTTTACAATTCTATAACTTCATTATCAAATCTTAAACCATTTCAATCACATTAGTTCCTTTGCATGCATTCTTCTTGGCATAAAACTTTGTCATTCCATGAAAAACTATTCCATCAAGCGAAACATTACCTCTTGGGATCATATAAGGCTTATTTACATATATTCCCAAGATTAAAAAGAAACATGTATATACAACTTGAAGCAATTATACAAAAAATGTGATTGTTTATTCGTTTCACTCTTTAGTGGTAACTACAGACAATCCTGGTTTTTATGGTTGGCTGCCCAAAGCCTAATTTTGTTAATCAACTACGGAACATTCAACATGTTATGGTTCTGACCAAAACTGAAAAGAAAAGGAAAAAGAAAAAAGAAAAATAGGGGCCCCATAAGTGTATATTATTACTCTTACTGTTATATATATACACTTATGGTAAGAGTATACACTTATAGTAAATAAAAGCCCGTTACGTATCAGTTACGATCATAGCTTTTATTTATTACGCTTTATTATTGTTTTAAATGCTCGCGTGATAAAACGGAAAAAGTCTACTCGTAATTTTATAAATGAATTGTTGTGATTGTAACTGCGCTTAATATCATAATCAATGTTAACAATACCGGTACGTAACGAGCTGTTACATTTTATGGTATCAGAGCAGTTTACTAGGAAACTCTGATTATGATTTATGTATATGGTATCAGAGCTGTTGCATAACTATCTGTTAACTCTTTATGATTTATGGATATGTGATTCCTCAGTGTGGGTCTGATCAGCTCATTCCTTTGTGTAGTGTAACAGCCTATTGTGCACTGGTATTGTTAACATTAATTATGATATTAAGCGCAGTTACAATCATAGCAGTTCATTTATAAAAACGCGAGTAAACTTTTTCCGTTATTACGCGAGTATTTAAAACAATAAAAAGCGTAATAATTAAAGTTGTGAACATAACTGTAAACTCTTTGCGGAAGACTTATTTTTATTTCTTTTCTAACTTATTTAACTTACAACAAGTCGCTAAGGGGTTCCCATAAACTCACTTAGCTAAATTCTCCACTTTACATTTTCCACACATCCGAACATGGTTCGGTTATTAATTTTCTGCGGACACACCGCACACAACTAGTCCTTTATCTTTAGTTATCTTTTTTTCTTACTTGAATACCTTTCTAAGGAGCTATTACACGAGTTATTTCGAGCTTGTTTGCTCCGGGTATCGCCGTATGAAGTTGGACAAGCATAGCTGCCAGCCAACCCCAAAACAACTCTAAACATCCCACACTCCATGAATTACTGCAGAAAATCCTCTCAACCAATTGCTTTCAAATTTCTATACCGCAAACTAGACACCTCAAGCTTCAAATTGATATATCATACACCTAATTTTACCCACAAACGAAGCGGGAATAAAATTCCCAAAACCGGTCCAGAACAGACCCCAAGTGCAAGGCAAACAGGGCAGTTGTGTTCACTGACTTGTACAGGTCAAAGTTCAACCCAGAATTTTCTCAAAATTTACCATAAGCTAGAGGACTTCTCAAGCTTTAAAATTGCGTATTGGACCTCTGTGGAGGGAGATATGCTCTCCCGAAGTTGTCCTAAATTCTGCCAATTCTATAGAAAATTCGCTAGAGTTTCCTTTATTTTTACGAAAATCTCCAAATTGCAATAGTCATCTAAGACCTCAAATGTACCTAATATCCAATGGGTGGCACACACAAGGACCAACAACGCCGTGGGGCACTTACAACCCAACTCAGTTTATATTTATTATAACATATAGCTCACTTTATAATTCCTAACTTGTTTCAATCACCAAAGTCCATTTTCATGCAAATTCTCCACATACAAGTAATCATAAACCTAAAATAGGCCTAAAGCCCTTCCATCATAATACATCATGCATCCATTGTACAATTACAACATTTAACTTACATGTTACAACTTACAACTTCAAACTTTAAATTACAACTTACAAATTCATACTTTAATTTACAACTTGAACATGAACTTTAAATGACATAAACAACTAACTAGACTTAGGCAAAATGACATGAACAAATATGACTATGAAACTCATCCTACATACATGTGGGATGTTCATGCCCTAAGTCTAGCCTAGGCCCAATGGCCATCAAAATGCAAAATACTAAACTGCTGCACTAGTCATCCTACGGGCTTCTTTCCCGCCGCTCCGGCACCACTGCTACCTCCTGAAATAAAGTCCCCAAGACGGGGTGAGATATAGGAATATATCTTAGTAACCCAGATGTTCTGGAGAAAACTCCGCCCAATGGCTCACTCCGATGCATATAAATAATATAAAACAACATCTCTCAAAACGGGATATAGCAAGGGATTTAGAGAAACTGGGGAGTATCGGACTACAAAATACGACGAAGCGGGATGGTAGCTACCAATACCACGCGACATCCTCGGCATATATAAGCCTACGGGTATCATCCAAGGCGTGTTCCTAGAACAACCAACCAAGGTACCCCTCCCATCCACATACACCCGAGACTTCCTAGTGTGCTCCTATCCGGATTACACACCACGACCCTGGGTCAACTGGAACTCCCTCTCGGAGACCTATCCAGTGGAAGTCTAAACTGCCCGAAGGAAAATATCTACTGGCCATGGACTCGGTACATAAGTACCCTCATAAATACTGCATGAATGCTCATGTTATTCTACACTACTCATGTATATTTCCTACCATCACCCTCAACGGGTATGGTGGAACACACAAGGGGAACAAGCCACAGTACCAAGAGGTTACTTAGTATGCTTCTTCACTAGCTCCACAGCAGCTTATTTTCCAAACTTGTTACTCAACAGAATGCCTACACAGAGGACATTCCCAATTACTCAAAACTCATATGAACTCATGAAATTCACAGTTATACTTGCATTGATTCAACCACTTACCTCAACCCACTTGGTCCAGGACCAAGGGTAATCCACCGACTCACGGTTCGGGGTTCAATTCAACGTACGGCAACCTATACAATCATGTACCATCATCAGTACACGTCAATTCCATCGGAGTACGAAAAATGCCAAAATTCCTCACCCACACTAGGTAGGTTCGGCCAAACAAGGCTTAATCCAAAATTTATTTTTCTAAGTTTTCTTTCTCATTTTATTATATATCCTTAGGTTGCCAAAAGGCTTAATCAAGTGCCGTTTTTCCATTTTACGTATTTTAAACATCATTTTGCTTAATAATTCATTCTAGGATCCTTTATGGCCATAAACACCATTTATTATTTTTCCTTGATTCTTCCACTTTCCAACCACCACACAACCCATCTAAATACCATTTAACACTTGAAACATCATCCAAGCAATGCAAACAACATCAAATCCCTCAAGCTCTCTAAATGGCCGAATTTCAACCTAGACAATTCCAAAGGGTTTTCATTCAATTTTAACCACACTACACCTCATATAATCCCATTATATCAACATACATTCATACAACAACTCACCAATCCAATTCTCACACATTTCCAAAACTCAAGTCATGACAACCTAAATTTTTTCGAAGTTAAAAATCCACATTTTTATCAATAATTTTTATTGCATTTATGGTTACTACACATCATTCTAAGCCACATTCATGTACAGACATTTTCCAATTCAGCTTTCTAAACGCATCAATCAACTATACCCTCTTTAGGGTTCAAAAATCAAATCATATGATTCAACCGTTTAAATACAAGGAAACTCACCCAAATGCAAGGCACAAGGCTCCTCCTAAACATACTCCACCATTGGAGCGCCTAGAAGCTCCATGAACACAAATCTACAAGCTTGAGCCGCGGCCTTGGAGGGGAGATTTCGCAAAATACAGTTGGGTTCAAGGCTTGGGAGTACCTCCAATGGCTTTAGAAGGTGTTTTCCATCAAATTTCAAGTCACAAATTGATGGATTTGGTGGAGAAATGATCAAGTTATGGTGAAAAGAAAATTTGAAGCAAAGATGGTGATGTTGGTGAAGGGGCTGCGGGTTTGCAAGGAAGGAGCAAGAGAGAAGATGGTGAATAGTGAGGGGAGATGATGTGGCTTAAGTGGATCTGAGTGGGTGGGTCCCACCGCCACCGCACGCAATTTGAAACTCATTTGAATTTTCCTCCGGTTCCACCAAACGTCCATAAATTCAAAACCTATTTAGAAACTCTAATTTTTTACATAAACCATTGTCCTTTAATTATACTTGATAAGATGAATCCGGAGTTTTCCGGTCATTCGGAGAAAACACTGTTTTAAGCTGTTGCGCGCGCCGTTGGCACGCTTCCCCAAAATGACTTAATTCCATCAAAATTTGTCAAAATTCATATTTCCAAGTTCTATAGACCATTTATAACTCATATTCGAAACCTAGAGCTCAACACTCAATCGACACGTTTTACGGTGCAATCGTACCGCAGTATTTTTACCCGCGAAAAACACTATTCACTGATTTTTCTGAAACTTGACTATCCACTCAATTTTTCGTTCTGAATCCATTTCAAGGCTTATTTTTATCATCTGAGACCTTCTACTCAATTTTTATCTTCCTAGGGTTGCGTGTTGGCTAATTACCGTTTTGCCCTTTCTTTGTATTTTGGCCTTATACTCAGAATTTTCACTAATCCTTCTCTTTAATTCTCATTTAATATTTTAATATTTAACTTGTAAATGCGAGGTGTTATATGTAGCATATACTCAGAATTTTCACTAATCCTTCTCTTTAATTCTCATTTAATATTTTTATATTTAACTTGCAAATGCGAGGTGTTATATGTAGCATGTACAGTTATCATGAGGAGGGCTAGTGGTCACCATGGAACACGAGGTACAGATCCTCCAGCGCCTGATCCGGTTACTGCAGTTCTGAATGCTCCGCAGGCGGAGACAGCTGCAAATAGAACCATGACAGAAAACCTGATGAAGAATAATCAGGATATGCTGCAGGCCTTCATGACTGAGATGAGGGCTGAGAGAGCTCAGCATAAAAGGGATGATTGTCCTCCACATACGGCTAGGATGACTCATTCACCTACGCTGTAAGAACCCACACCGTTAATTAAGGAGATTAATTAATTAAATGTGATAATTAGGAAATAATTCCATAGTTGACCCTAATAATTAATATGAGGCTCTAATAATTATAGTAAGTGAGTAATAATGCTGAAAGTCATTTTTCTCACGAAAAGCGCATATACCGGTTCTGCTACCCTGTATAAATGCGTACCGGTGAAGTATCCTGGGAAATTATAATAAGTACATGATAATTACTAGAATATTATATAGGAATGGTAAAATGAGTTTCAAGTCAAAGTAATGAGAACTGGTGCCAGAACTGATACTGGCTATGGAAAAATGCGTACCAGAAAGGTGCTCCGAAAAATAAAATAAAAATATGAAAAATCTTAGAAAAATGAGTAGGTTATGAATCCCAAGTTTGGGATCAAAATACTAAGCGTAGCAATTAGCACTTATACTGTGCGATTAAGGCTTAAGTTGCTATATATATGTTAGTTAGGCACAAAACCCTAGGTGCCACTATTTCTCCTATGTGAGTTACATTCTCAGTTGCTGCCACCTCAATTCCTTAGCCACCTTTGCTTTAAAACTCACCAAATCTTCATCTTTTCCCTCATTTATTTGCCAT
This sequence comes from Gastrolobium villosum, assembly GCA_032173675.1. Taxonomy (NCBI): domain Eukaryota; kingdom Viridiplantae; phylum Streptophyta; class Magnoliopsida; order Fabales; family Fabaceae; genus Gastrolobium; species Gastrolobium villosum. The sequence continues at coordinate 32,432 of JAVKPL010015135.1, read as the reverse complement.
TTCTTCACCTAAACACTTGGTGTGAGTGAGAGACTTCATTGTGAGTGTGAGGTGTGCTCCATTTCTGAGTGTTGAGACTGCCTTGTGAGGTGTGAGGGGCTGAGTTGTTGGTTTTGGACTTGTGGCATCATCTACTTGGTGCTTGGTGTTCCAAGAAGCTTCCTTTGTGAAGAAAGGCCATAGCTTGGGTGTCATTTCGTTTTTGGGCAAAGTCAGAACTGTGAGGGACCATTGGTGAGCTCCAAGAGCACTCATTCCTCTGTTTTAAGCTTTGGGTGAGTTCCCTAACTATGGTCATGAGTTTTTATGGTTTAAAGGTGGTGCCTTTGCATGTAAATGGGTTAAACAAGTAATCAACCTTAATATGAACCTAAAAATGAATAAAGATGCATGCTTGGACGTTACAACGGGTTAAAAACCCAACCTTGGAAGGATATCTTTGCGAAATGCAAAAACTGCATTCTGTTGCGAAATATCCGGATATGCCCCCGGTATATACCCGGATATCCTGGGTTTGCAATGAACAGTAAGGTACTGTTCATACAGATTTGATGTTTGGGTTTGTGGACCCTAGATTGATGAAGTGATACTTCTGTAATAAGTTGTTTAAGTCAGAACCTAGGTGGTTAAGGGCTTAAGGCTTTGTGGGAAGCCTAAAGACGTAAAACGTAAAGGAAAAACGTAGTCTTTATGTTTATGCTTATGAGCTTTGACTATTGATATGATTATCGGTCTAAACATGTTGTGATTGTACTGTTTGTGGATGTTGAGCTGTGTGGACTCTTGGCATTGGATTGTTAGCTTGCAAGGTAAGCTTTCGTGTCCTCAATTTTGCCATTGTTGGTTCCACCATGTCCCATGGGGGGATGGTTTGCATGCATGATGTTATTTTCATGTATTATTTGATAAATGTTGTTGAGCTGTTATATGCGAGTGCCTTATGATATGCATGTGGTGTTCCACCTATACGGTAAGCCTGAGTATGTAGCGCCATACAAGATGGTGAGGTTGTGGGTGAGGTGCAAGCGAAGTTCCTTGTACTAACTATAGGTAATAGACGTATTCCTGCATTTCTCTGGCCAGTAGAATAGTGATAACACTCATGGCATTAATATCTGTTGCACTGCATAGTTTTGGAACTGAGATTGTTAAACTGCTTTTTGAAACTTATATTGCACATGTAAGTGAGCTTGGGGTGGAAGATCCTTGAGGACCCCTTGTCTTACTGAGATTTCTTGTTTAGAGATCTTGAAAGTAAACTGGCCTTGAAGTCCGATGCATGTAAGGTGGAAAAACAAAACTTTTTCACGCGGAAACACACATGCACATAAAGATTCATGCTTTAGGACAGCATGATGTTACCTTGTTTTGGCCTGATCAGTCAGCGAGATCAATTGTCATATCTGAAGGGTTCAAACCCTCTAATGTTGATCCACACCACCGTTCGTCAATGATGCAAGAACACCTTCTTGCAAGCCACAAGATGATCACCACAATGGGGCTTGCTATGCGCCCAATTGGTGAAGGTGGAGGCTAGGTATTGTGTTTGGAAAGGTGTAGTGAACTACCCTACAGAATGGTGCATGAGATGAAGGAGTGTAGGCTAGGTTTTGTGAAAAACCCTAAGGTGAATAATGAGTCCCTTTGTGCGCACACTATTTGTAATATCCCATATTTTTATTAACTTTAACTTTATGCCTTTAGTTAATTGAGAAACTCAAACTTTTAAGTTTCGAGGACGAAACTTCTTTTAAGGAGGGTAGAATGTAATATCCCAGGAAAATAATAGTAATTTATAATACAATAAATTAATAATAGTAATAAATTATAAATTAGTAATAATAATAATGGATGATAAATTGTGATTATTTGATTGATTATTAAGCTTTAATGTTTGATTATTTGATTGGTAATGTTTGATTAGATCAGGATGAGTCAACAAACATAAATTGTTTAGATATGATGAGTTAACAAACATAAATTGTTTAGATAAGATGAGTCAACAAACATAAATTATTTAGATATGATGATTCAACAAACATAAATTGTTTAGATAAGATGAGTCAACAAACATAAATTGTTTAGATATGATGATTCAACAAACATAAATTGTTTAGATAAGATGAGTCAACAAACATAAATTATTTAGATATGATGAGGCAACAAACATAAATTGTTTAGATATGATGAGTCAGCATGGAGTCAGTAATGTATAAGCCCAACACTTCAACTATAAATAGAGGCCTAGCCTAACCAAACCAATTAACTCTTCAACATTTCTCCTCTACTACTTTCTCTCTCTTCTCACTCCAAAAAGTTTATTTTAATTATTTTCATCAATCGGTTCTCTGCCCCAAATTTTCCCTTTAGAAGTTTGCGAAAACGGAGACCAGGTAATCCTAATCCCTAGGTATTTTTAGGTTATATTTTATGTGAAATTTGGTATGTGTAATCCTAATCCCTAGGTATTTTTAGATTATATTTTATGTGAAATTTGGTATGTGTAATCCTAATCCCTAGGTATTTTTAGGTTATATTTTATGTGAAATTTGGTATGTGTAATCCTAATCCCTAGGTATTTTTAGGTTATATTTTATGTGAAATGTGGTATGTGTAATCCTAATCCCTAGGTATTTTTAGGTTATATTTTATGTGAAATTTGGTATGTGTAATCCTAATCCCTAGGTATTTTTAGATTATATTTTATGTGAGATTTGGTTGGTGTAATCCTAATCCCTATAGAGTCAAGGGTTAGCTTTATATGAATTTTTGATGTAATCTCGATGCTTAGGGCACTATAATTATATTTCCTATTAAATTTATTAAATGTGAATATTTGAATTTTTCTTTGGAAACTCTTGATATGATGATTGAATTTGGGTTTTTCTATGATAGATGTTGAATATTAAAATTATGATATTATTGAAAGATTGAACTTGGAAATTATGATATTATCAAAGGTTGAATTTAGAAATTACACTCTTGATTGAATTGATGTGGAAATCGTGAAAACTATTTGTGATAAGATTGAATTGATTGTGTGTGATTGTAATAAATAATAGTGGGAAGATAGCTTTGAGATGGTACCTCCCAAAGTGATGAACACAACCTTGGGCTTTATTCCTCCGATATATTTATACGATATGAACAGAGAATATCCGTTCTTCTCAAAGTGGTATCTGGCAGGGTTTCTCGGGATACTAGTAGCAACTTTGGGAAGAGGTGTCTGGCAGGATATCCGGGACACTAGGAAGATGTGAATTGATTATGGCCAATGTGATTTGTTTGTGACTGGCAGGGTTTCCCGGGTCACAGGGTAGACTGGCAGGGTTTCCCGGGTCTACCATGGTTCTCTTCCCACTACTCCACTAAATAAACTTAATAAAGATTATGAATGAAATTTGATCGATGTGAATATATGTTGAAGCTGATAATTTGATGTGATTATGATTAAGAATATATATGATAAATATTATATTGATATTTGATTTAATTAATGTGGAATTGATTTATCACAATTTGATTATATATATTTGATTTAATTTGTTATTAATTACATTAATTGTATTTTGATTGGGATTACCAGCTTTGCTGATTTTTATGTTTGTTTGACTGCAATGATCCTGCTGGGATGCGGGGGAGCAGATTTTCAGTGAAGCGAATTGTAAAGGATGGGGCTAGCTGTAGGCAGTGAGGATCACAAAGCAGACTTTTCTGGCTAGTTTATGAGATTTAAATAAATGCATAATACATATTTTCTTTATTTAAACTTTAGTTTTAGTTTTGTTTTAATGTAATAAAGTTAGCCTTGCGCTTGACAACAGTACAAGCGCGGCGGTAACACTTCCCAAATTTGATTATTTTGAACTTCCGCTGTTATTTATAAAAATTATTGAATTTATTTATGCTATTATAAATTGTTAGAATTTGGGGTGTTACACTATTGGTTAATTAGTAGGATGGAATGATAAGATTTTCTTACTTGAAAATCCCACCAAATATGCGCATGGTTGGAGGGAATTAAGGATTTGTTTGCAATTCAAAATTGCTAACCACCTTGCATTTGAATCCTTATAAGATTAGGTCATTATCCTTTCAAGATTCTGACCAAATTATCATCACATGAACAACCATTTTATGCGTCCCATTTTGTCCTATTTTGAGTCCAGATACATTGAGTAGTTGCATTCAAATTTTGAATCAACTAACTCACTGATTCTCTTAACCAACCAAATCAGAATAGTAGTACATTTACATGACAAAATGACACTCACTTTGAATTCAAATTTGCGCACCACTTCATCATTGGATAAGATCAAATATCTTTTTCTTGTTGCAGGGAATATTCCAAAAGATCTCATCTTATCCTTTTGTTATGAAACAACTTTTCATAGCCAATTCAAATTTGAACTGAAACACTTGAATTCAAATGTTCAAACATTCAAATTCAAAATTTAAAATTTCAAGTTTCAAAATTTAAATCTCAAAATCCAATTTCAAAATTCAAATTTCAAATATAAAATATCAAATTCAAAATTCGAATTTCAAAATTCAAATTCCAAATTCAAATTTCAAATTCAAATGTTTGATAATTAATTTAACTAATTAAATTAATTAGTAATATCTTGCACTATCCAAGCCCATTACAAAGCTCCATGCGCCTTCCACCCTTTTAGGTGGGCTTCCAAACAGCTTCTTGGGCTAACAACCATTACTAGGCCCAATACCTTTAAAGCTAGTTCATCATGACTACAAGGTGTTAGTGTGTGACCCATTAGGTCCAACTTAGCTTATGACATAACTGGGCTTGGGCCCAACAGGCCCACAACCCAATTAATGACAACACAGAGCACTAGCAATGCTTTGTTGCCCCAGAACTAGTCAGATTAATGACTTGATCATCCTATTGCACATATTTGGTTACCGTATGTATTTCCCTTCGTCTCGGTTATCTTCCCATTAACCTAGGGTAAGGAAATGTATCAACCCTTGCGGTTTAGGGTAAGCTTTATTCGAAATAGGGAATCTTCAATTTACTGACTCTAAAGGCAGATCATCTCATGATCTCTTTTACTATGCATAGATTCCCGAGCCCCTGTAAATGTCATCCCGATTTCTCCGGTTTGCAGATAACCCAATCTCTCACAGAGATTTGACGAATTCCTTCAGCTTATTACCCTAGCCCCGTGCCCTTTCGAGGCATACAATCAAAACATGCTTTCAAGAACACAGTCTAGACAATAACTTCTGGTCCAAGGAGAGACATACCCAAATATAAAGAGATTACTCTAATGACACTATCTGTGAGATTTCCTCATAGAGTCTATTTTTGGGTCTGTTCAGTGGAGCTATACTCTTATAGGTCCACCCACGACTTTAGCTAAGACATCTCCATATCTGTAGCTCATGAGGTCTTGACCTTGTATCCATATACAAGTAGATAAGTCGTATTAGTCTTACCCGAGATCACTGATCCCCAAACTCAGTGTCTCTAGACTAGGAACATATAATTAGGAATAGGCATGCAATATCCTTGAATCCTCATGATCGTGATCTCATCACAGATACTCAAGAGATACCTGTTCTATTCCAAGGGGTTTATCCAGTTTGTTCATATAATATTAACAATAATATCGAGACATAATATGAAACTGAATACATAGTGCTTTTATTTATTTGCGACAAATAAAGTTCTACATCTAGTGTCCTTTATTTAATCCAAAGATTGTCTCTAGGACACCCATATACTAACAAGCTGCCACTTGGCCTAGAGCCAATCAGACCTAAGTCGTATGCCCAAAGCCTCATAATGACTATCATATTTTCTCTGAGAAACAGCCTTTGTCAGAGAATCGGCCAGGTTATCGTCTGTGGGAACATAATCCATTTTTACATCATTCCTATCAATGATTTCTCTAATCAGATGATATCTGCGGAGCACGTGTTTAGATCTTTGATGAGACCTAGGTTCCTTTGACTGTGCAATGGCTCCTGTGTTGTCGCAAAGCAACTGTATGGGCTCATGCACGCTTGGAACCACCCTTAGTTCATTTATGAACTTTTTGATCCACACGGCCTCCTTAGCTGCTTCTGAAGCAGCTATGTGTTCAGCTTCTGTCGTTGAATCTGCTGTTGTCTCCTGCTTGGAACTCTTCCAAGACACTGCCCCACCATTTAAGGTGAATAGGAATCTTGACTGTGACTTGCAGTCATCCTTGTCGCTCTAAAAGCTGGCATCAGTGAACCCTTTCACTGTTAACTCATTAACCCCACCATAGACCAGAAACACATCCTTAGTTCTTCTTAAGTATTTAAGGATGGTTTTGACTGCCGTCCAGAGACCCTCTCCAGGGTCTGACTGGTATCTGCTCGTAATGCTTAAAGCATATGAGACATCTGGTCTCGTACATATCATGGCATACATGATAGATCCAATAGCCGAAGCGTATGGAATTCCACTCATGCGATCCTTCTCAGGCTGTGACTTAGGACACATAGCCCTTGATAGGTGTACCCCATGAATGACAGGAAGAAAACCCCTTTTCGACCCTTCCATGCTAAACCTCTTTAGCATCTTGTCAACATACGTGGATTGAGATAAACCCAGCAGCCTCTTGGATCTATCTCTATAGATGTTTATACCAAGTATAAAGGCTGCCTCTCCCAAATCCTTCATGGTGAAGTTTTCTGAAAGCCACTCTTTCGTTATTTTTAATGTGGGGATGTCATTTCCTATTAGCAATATGTCATCTACATAAAGTACTAGGAAGAAGACATTACTCCCACTAACCTTCCTGTAAACACAAGGTTCATCCTCGTTCTTGATAAAACTGTTACTCTTAACGACTTCATCAAAACGTATATTACAACTCCTTGATGCTTGCTTTAGCCCATATATTGACCTTTGTAGTTTGCATACCATATGCTCCTGATCTTTGATTTCAAAGCCTTCAGGTTGTGTCATGTACACTTCCTCCTTCAAGAACCCATTCAAGAAGGCAGTCTTGACATCCATTTGCCAAATTTCATAGTCATGGTATGCTGCTATTGCAAGCATGATCCTAATAGATTTGATCATGGCAACTGATGAGAAAGCTTCATCATAGTCAACTCCTTGTCTTTGACGATACCCTTTCGCCACCAACCTAGCTTTGTAGGTTTGAACGTTGCCATCTGCATCAGTCTTTCTTTTAAAGACCCATTTATTTCCGATAGGAACTATTCCTTGCGGTTTAGGAACCAAGGTCCATACCTTGTTTTGATACATCGAATCCATTTCAGATTCCATGGCTTCAAGCCATCTAGAGGAGTCAACATCCTTGACTGCCTCCTCGTAGTTACTTGGTTCATCATCCTCGATAGTTTGCTGATTCTCAATCACAAACCCATACCTCTCAGGTGGATGGATGACCCTCGTAGATCTACGGAGCTGTGTGTTTACTTCTCCGTTGGAGAACGTCGCCTGCAGAGCAGACTCGGGTTCCTCAATCTATTCTTGTGGATCTTGCACTTCTTCAAGATCAATCTTACTCCCACTGCCTCCTTGAGAGATCAAATCCTTCTCAAGGAACTCAGCATTCTTTGACACAAACACTTTGTGTTCTTCCATGGAGTAGAAGTAGTATCCCTTAGTACATTTAGGATCCCCCACAAATAGACATTTAGTACTCTTAGCACTAAGCTTGTCTGATGTCAACGCTTTGACATAAGCTGGCGATCCCCATACCCTGAGGTAACTCAGGTTGGGTCTCTTACCACTCCATATCTCATATGGTGTGGTCTGAACAGATTTAGACGGTACCCTATTTAGAAGTTATGCCGCTGTGTCTAAGGCATATCCCTAAAACAATTTTGGAAGTTGAGTCTCACTCATCATAAACCTAACCTATGTAGCACCGATACTGACACGAGACACGTGACACGATACGACACGACACTCCGACACGTTAATTCTAAAAAATGTTAGATTTCAACACGTTAGGACACGTTTTGATATTAAATAATAATTTTTGATTTATGTAATGTATATTATATTTAATATTCAATAATTTAACAAAAAAATGAATCTAAATTTATAATATTCGTGAATTTTGCAAAGAAACATAAGATAACCAAAATATATATATTAAACTCAACAAAATGTTAATCGTAATCCAATGAATCTAATAGTTGGAACTAAAAACTCAACGCAACGCAACATTTGAACCTTTTTTGAATTTTTCGGGGAGTGTCGGAGTGTCCAAGAGTGTCGGAAAGTGTCGGACACGACACGTCATAATTTTTGAAGTGTCGGTGCTTCGTAGGACCTAACCATGTCTAACAAGGTCCTATTTCTCCTTTCGGAGACACCGTTAAAACGGTGTGTAAGGAGCGGTAAGTTGTGAGAGATTTCCCTTTTCTCTCAGATAATCCTGAAACTCGTGGCTCAAATATTCACCACCACGATCTGATCATAATGTCTTAATCATCTTGCCACGCTGTTTCTCCACTTCATTCCTAAACTCTTTGAACTTTTCAAAAGCTTCGGATTTATATCTCATTAGGTATACATACCCAAATCTTGATTTGTCATCTGTAAAGGTAAGAAATAGGAATATCCACCTCTAGCCTCAATAGACATCAGGCCACATACATCAGTATGAATGAGTTCTAATAACTCACTAGCCCTATGACTCTCAAGCCCTTTGGGCTTTTGTCGAATCATTTTCCCAGCTAGATAAGATTCACATTGTCCATAGGATTCCAAATCCTTGGAGTCCAGGTATCCATCTCTATGCATCCTTGACAATCTTGTTTCATTTATGTGCCCTAGTCTACAGTGCCAAAGATAAGATTGATTATCCGTCCTAGGTCGTTTCACATCTATATTGAGCACTTCATTTCCCATTTCCAACACATACAATCCATTTATTAAAGAAGCAGTACCATAAACCATATCATTCAAAATGATAGAAAATGTACCATTCCTAATACTGAAAGTATAACCATCTTGTTCTAAACAAGAAATTGAAATAATGTTTCTAGAAATATTCGGAACATAAAGAGAATTATTCAAATGCAATAAAAGGCCCGTAGGCAAAATAAGGTCAGCATCTCCAACTGAATTAGCAGCAACCCTTGCTCCATTACCAACACGGAGATCCACCTCATTTCTTTCCAATCTCCTTGGGCTCCTAAGTACCTGCAACATATTGCAGATATGAGAACCACATCCGGTATCCAATACCCATGAGGTTGGATTAGCATAAGAATAATTTATCTCAATCATAAAAATACCTGAGGCAAAAGCATCACCATGCTTCTTGTCCTTCACATTGTTCAGGTAGTCTAGACAATTCCTCTTCCAATGGCCTTTCTTGCCACAATGAAAGCACTCAGCATCACCCTTGTCCTTAGGTGCCTTCTTACCCTTCCTTTTGCCCTTCTTCTTCTTGGATTTTCCTTTGGGCTTAAGGGAGTCACCTTTTGCAGGCTCCTTACCCTTTCCATTGGCCTTGCTAGGTCCACCAATCAAAAGAGCCTGTGTCCTATCTTTCTTGATAGACACTTCAGCTATTGTTAACATGCTTAACAACTCAGGCAAGCTCACTTGCATCCCATGCATATTGTAATTCATGATGAATTGACTGAAGGAAGGTGGAAGTGAGGTGAGGACTAAGTCATTACTTAGCTTGGCATCCATGATGAAGCCTAGGTTTCCTAGCTTCTCAATCAGCCCGATCATCTTGAAGAACATGGCTGCCAACAGACATGCTCTCAGTCATCCTACAAGAGAACAGTTCTCTTGAGGCCTCATACCTCTCATGCCTGCCTTTAATATCATACAACTCCTTGAGATGTACGATAATAGAGGGAGCATCCATATGCTCATGCTGCTTTTGCAGTTCAGGCGACATGGATGCCAACATGATGCATACTGCCATCACATTGTCATCCAAGTGCTGTTGGTGGGTTACGAAATCAAATTCCGCAAACCCTTCTTCCCCTTCCCGTGGAGCTACAGGTATTACAGCATCTAAAACGTAGGCAATCTTTTCGGCCCTTAGAACAATTATTAGGTTCCGATACCAGTCCATAAAATTTAAACCGGTCAGTTTATTCGTGTCGAGTATTGAACGCAGTGACAGTGGATTAGTCATACTATAAGCTGAAGAGGATGTAAAGATAGTTTTAGTTAATATACGATTATGTAGTTAAAACCAAATTATTAAAAACTTGAAATAATTTGCCCCTCCCACTATTTTATCTAAGTCAATGACCCTTCCTTTTGACTTAGGGTTAATCTACTTTAGATTTTACCTTAGTGGGATTAAGAGTGCGATTATTTATTTTAATCTCCGTCTGAGACCGCAAGATTAATTTAAATAATGGGTTGATCTTTATCAACAGTATCTCATACCCTCTCTTAACATTAGGTTGACAACTCTTTGTCACTTAGTGGTGCATCTCATGCAACCAACCTAGCACCATTACCCTAAGCACATAAGTCCGGCTGTGCCTGCAACTTATGTCTTAGTTAAGCATTAAACCAGCACCCTAAGTGTCTTACACTTCAAACACTACTCTAGCTCAACGAAATAGTGGGTCCCAACTGAGTTGTGGAGCACCACTATGTAGAAGAGTTTTGAGTAGCATTGGTGGTGGGAGGTAATCATATGCTTAATAATTTATTCCTTTTAAGGGTTCCTTTTATTTTAGGGTTAATTAGGTCCCATCAAACGCATATTGTAAGTTATCATGCTAGTCATTACCTATGTCAAACATCTATCGGTATACACTAGTCGCTATTGGACAAACATAATAACCATACAAATGCGGTTTGCCCAATTCATGCATACTAGACGTTTTAATCATACATGCATATAAACAGTTTATATTGAGATAGCCATGGTGCTCGCGCTTTTGTCCTTTTTTCTTCTTTAAGCAACGGCCGCTTGTCGTCTATACGCCACTAGCCTATTTCTCTAATTACAAATAATTAAAGAAACTCCATAACATCTTTGGAGGGACAAAAATACAAAATTTAAATTACAAATACACTTGTAAATTAAAAGGCGCGATTACACATTAATTTAAAATTCAAAATTCAAATCCGGGCACCATGGTCATCCCCTTCCTGTTTGTACCTGAAAAGTTCTAAACTTGCAAACACAAACATTATATTATCACATAACATTTTCACATGTATTTTGACATTTAACATTTAAACATCAAAATAACATCAAGATTCATAATCTTAAATTTCTCATTGGCCGAATTTAAAAATAATTTTAATTCAAATTTTGTTAATTCTTTCTCAAAGAAAACAAAATTAAACCATTCATGTAGCCATAAACTCCTTCATGGCCGAATCATATAGGTGAGTACATGATAAATTTTGCCACAAAATTTCATGCATATAAACATGACACAATTCATGGAGAAAAATAAGAAATCATTCAAGGTACTCTTAGTACCCTCCATGGCCGAATCTAGCCTTTCAAAAAGGGTGTTCCTTTTAAAACTTTCATAAAGAAAAAGAAACTAAACCATGATCCATAATGTTTTATGAACACAGAATCAAATTTACATGTTCATAAAAACAAAAACTTTAACACTTTAAAGGATTTGTGATTCAAAATCCATATGCAGAATTTAAACTTTAACCCTTTAAAGATTTTTGACCGTGAAAAACTCCTTTCACAAACAAGGTACCATCACCCGCTGATGGTAAAGCAACCGGGCTCTGATATCACTTGAAAGTAAACTGGCCTTTGAAGGCCAATGCATGTAAGGTGTTAAACAAAAATTTTACTGCGAAACATACATGCACACATAGGTTCATGCTTTAAGACAGCATGATGTTACCTTGTTTTTGGCCTAATCAGTCAGGGAGATCAGATGTCAGGCTTGAAGGGTTCAAACCCTCTAATGGTGATCCACACCACCGTTCGTCAATGATGCAAGAACCCTTTCTTCAAAGCCACCAGATGAACACCACAGTGAGGCTTGCTATGCGCACAAGTGGTGAAGGTGGAGGCTAGGTATTCTGTTTGGAAAGGTGTAGTGAACTACCCTACAGAATGGTGCATCAGATGAAGGAGAGTTGGCTAGGTTTTCTTGACAAAACCCTAAGGTGAGGAACAAGTGTTATGCGGACACTTGGAGAGGAGGAGGGACTTAAATCATTCAAAATGAAAACCAACTTTCAAACTCTTTTGAAGCTTGCGCATGGAACAGGGAGTATAAGGTGGTGCTGTTGCAAAACCAATTTTGCCAACAACCTCCAATCTTATCCACATGAAATTAAGTTCAAAATAATTTAAACTTAAATTCATAAACTATCATATAGTATACACTTTTCATGCGCATAATTCAGCCCTAGAAGGGGTCCAAATATACTGAGTAGTTGCATTCAAAATTTGAATCAACTCACCCACTGATTCCCTCAACCACCAAATCTGAATGGAGCTTTGTTTTAAGTGATAAGATGACATCCTTATCACTTAAACTTGCGCACCAAACAGCCCAAGGAAGTGTTCCAAAGATGCTTCTTGATCCAAGGAATATGCTCCAATAAGATCCTGTCTTATCCTTTTGTTATGAAACAACTTTTCAAAGCCAATTCAAATTCGAATTCAAACACTTGAATTCAAATGTTCAAACATTCAAATTCAAAATTCAAAATTTCAAATTTCAAATTCAAAATTCGAATTTCAAAATTCAAATTCCAAATTCAAATTTCAAATTACAAATGTCAAATTCAAAATTCAAATTTCAAAATTCAAATTTCGAAATTCAAATTCCAAATTCAAATTTCAAAATTCAAATTTCAAATTCAAAATTTGAAATTCAAATATTTGATTATTAATTTAACTAATTAAATTAATTAGTAATGGCTTGGACTATCCAAGCCCATTACTAAGCTCCATGCACCACCCACTCATTTAGGTGGGCTTCCAAACAGCTTCTTGGGCTAACAACCATTATTAGGCCCAATACCTTTAAAGCTAGTCCATCATGACTACAAGGTGTTAGTGTGTGACCCATTAGGTCCAACTTAGCTTCTGACATAACTGGGCTTGGGCCCAACAAGCCCACAACCCAATTAATGACAACACAGAGCACTAGCAATGCTTTGTTGCCCCAGAACTAGTCAGATTAATGACTTGATCATCCTATTGCACATATTTGGTTACCGTATGTATTTTCCTTCGTCTCTGTTATCTTCCCATTAACGTAGGGTAAGGAAATGTATCAACCCCTGCGGTTTAGGGTAAGCTTTATTCGAAATAGGGAATCTTTAATTTACTGACTCTAAAGGCAGATCATCTCATGATCTCTTTTTTACTATGCATAGATTCCCGAGTCCCTGTAAATGTCATCCCGATTTCTCCGGTTTACAGATAACCTAATCTCTCACAGAGATTTGACGAATTCCTTCAGCTTATTACCCTAGCCCTGTGCCCTTTAAGGACACCCCCAACAGCATACCTATGAGTCTCCATGTTTCAGGCAGACGAGGCATACAATCAAAACATGCCTTCAAGAACACAGTCTAGGTAATAACTTCTGGTCTAAGGAAAGACATACCCAAACATAAAGAGATTACTCTAATGATACTATCTGTGAGATTTCCTCATAGAGTCTCTTTTTGGGTCTGTTCAGTGCGAGCTATACTCTTATAGGTCCACCCACGACTTTAGCTAAGATATCTCCATATCTGCAGCTCATGAGGTCTTTACCTTGTATCCATATACAAGTAGATAAGTCGTACTAGTCTTACCCGAGATCTCTGATCCCTAAACTCAGTGTCTCTAGACTAGGAACATATAATTAGGAATAGACATGCAATATCCTTGAATCCTCATGATCGTGATCTCATCACAGATACTCAAGAGATACCTGTTCTATTCCAAGGGGTTTATCCAGTTCGGATCGTTCATATAATATTAACAGTAATATCGAGACACAATATGAAACTGAATAAATAGTGCTTTCATTTATTTGCGACAAACAAAGTTCTACATCTAGTGTCCTTTATTTAATCAAAAGATTGTCTCTAGGACACCCATATGCTAACACTCTCTTTGCACTTTCGCCTCTTTTGGAAAGGTGTAGAGAACTACCCTACAGAATGGTGCATGAGATGAAAGAGTGTAAGCTAGGTTTTGTGAAAAACCCTAAGGTGAATAATGAGTCCCTTTGTGCGCACACTATAGCTTAATTAGTAGGATGGAATGATAAGATTTTCTTACTTGAAAATCCCACCAAATATGCGCATGGTTGGAGGGAATCAAGGATTTGTTTGCAATTCAAAATTGCTAACCACCTTGCATTTGAATCCTTATAAGATTAGGTCATTATCCATTCAAGATTCTGACCTAATTATCATCATATGAACAACCATTTTATGCGCCCCATTTTGTCCTATTTTGAGTCCAGATATATTGAGTAGTTGCATTCAAATTTTGAATCAACTAACTCACTGATTCTCTTAACCAACCAAATCAGAATAGTATTACATTTAGATGTCAAAATGACACTCACTTTGAATTCAAATTTGCGCACCACTTCATCATTGGATAAGATCAAATATCTTTTTCTTGTTGCAGGGAATATTCCAAAAGATCTCATCTTATCCTTTTGTTATGAAACAACTTTTCATAGCCAATTCAAATTCGATTCAAACACTTGAATTCAAATGTTCAAACATTCAAATTCAAAATTCAAAAATCAAAATTTCAAATTTCAAATTCACAATTTAAATTTCAAAATCCAATTTCAAAATTCAAATTCCAAATTTCAAATTCAAAATTCAAATTTCAAAATTCAAATTCCAAATTCAAATTTCAAATTTCAAATTTCAAATTCAAAATTCAAAATTCAAATGTTTGATAATTAATTTAACTAATTAAATTAATTAGTAAATTCTTGGACTATCCAAGCCCATTACAAAGCTCCATGCGCCCTCCATCCTTTTAGGTGGGCTTCCTAACAGCTTCTTAGGCTAACAACCATTATTAGGCCCAATACCTTTAAAGCTAGTTCATCATGATTACAAGGTGTTAGTGTGTGACCCATTAGGTCCAACTTAGCTTCTGACATAACTGGGCTTGGGCCCAACAAGCCCACAACCCAATTAATGACAACACAGAGCACTAGCAATGCTTTGTTGCCCCAGAACTAGTCAGATTAATGACTTGATCATCCTATTGCACATATTTGGTTACCGTATGTATTTCCCTTCGTCTCGGTTATCTTCCCATTAACCCAGGGTAAGGAAATGTTTCAACCCTTGCGGTTTAGGGTAAGCTTTATTCGAAATAGGGAATCTTCAATTTACTGACTCTAAAGGAAAATCATCTCATGATCTCTTTTACTATGCATAGATTCCCAAGTCCCTGTAAATGTCATCCCGATTTCTCCGGTTTATAGATAACCTAATCTCTCACAAAGATTTGATGAATTGCTTCAGTTTATTACCCTAGCCCTGTGCCCTTTCAGGACACGCCCAACAGTATACCTATGAGTCTCCATGTTTCATACAGACGAGGCATACAATCAAAACATGCCTTCAAGAACACAGTCTAGGTAATAACTTCTGGTCCAAGGAAAGACATACCCAAATATAAAGAGATTACTCTAATGACACTATCTGTGAGATTTCCTCATAGAGTCTCTTTTTGGGTCTGTTCAGTGCGAGCTATACTCTTATAGGTCCACCCACGACTTTAGCTGAGACATCTCCATATCTGTAGCTCATGAGGTCTTTACCTTGTATCCATATACAAGTAGATAAGTCGTACTAGTCTTACCTGAGATCACTGATCCCCAAACTCAGTGTCTCTAGACTAGGAACATATAATTAGGAATAGGCATGCGATATCCTTGAATCCTCATGATCGTGATCTCATCACAGATACTCAAGAGATACCTGTTCTATTCCAAGGGGTTTATCCAGTTTGTTCATATAATATTAACAATAATATCGGGACACAATATGAAACTGAATAAATAGTGCTTTTATTTATTTGCGACAAACAAAGTTCTACATCTAGTGTCCTTTATTTAATCAAAAGATTGTCTCTAGGACACCCATATACTAACAGATCTCACCCCACGTTTGGGGACGCTTATTTCAGATTCAGGTAACCCTGGGTTGAGACCTCGGGTGGCAGGAGGCCAGAGCTGAGTTAGATATTGCTGTTATATGTTGACATGTTGGATGCTGGATATGCCTGTTATTTTTATGCTTTTAGCTTCAGTATTTCTATTGTTGTTGTTGTTGATACTGTTGTTGGGCATATATGGCCTTATTTGGTGAGCATGGGGATTGTCCATGCCACATTGGTTTGACGTTATGTTTTTAGACTTCAGTTGTAATAATGTATCAGGATATTGTCTGGGCTATGTTTTGTAGTCCTGTGACTTAGATACTTACTTTATTTATGTGATGAAGTATTTAAGTTAGTTGTCTTGCAATTTACATACAAGCAATGTTTTTATGAAATGGATTAAGTAATCAACTTGACTAAGTATAATGACGTCATAATTGAATTAAAGAAAAGTTATTCCGCATTTTAATTAAGCGTGGCTTAATACGATAGTATGTTAAAAAATCGGGTATACACGGGGTGTTACATTTTATGGTATCAGTGCACTTTCTAGGGAAAAGCCTGTATGTATTGCAATAACTTAATATGCTTTGCTGTGTGTCTATCTTGTGTTCTCTCTGACTAGTTTTATTGTGATAATGCATATGTGACCACATTGCGTGGGCCTGATCAACTCATTATTTGTGTAACTTGTGCAGAGTCATGGTACAGGCAAGGAGGTACCAAGGTACTAGTGAGGATTAGTCGGATCCTGTCCTGGCTGCATTGGCTGAGATGCAGGCGGCTCAACTAGCCGACCAGGAGGCCATGCGACTGGCAAACCAGACTATGCTAGACGCCATTAAAGAGGCAAACAGGAAAGCCACAGAGGATGTATTGGAGGCCAACCGTTTGGCGAACATGACTATGATGAGGGTCATGTTAGAGGAGATGAGGGCTGGTCCTGCTGCTGCTGGCCAGTGTCCTCCGCCACCACCTCCACCGCCACCACCGCCTCCACCTCCACCTAGTCTTCAGGACGACACCCAGAGTCAGATGGGTGAGGGTAGTCAACTTACGGGGGCCTTGCAGACCATCCCTGTACTTGTTGAGGATCACGACGAGATCGACTGCCCGCTGAATGCTTTCCGTAAGAATAAGCCACCTACTTTTGATGGGTCTTATGATCCCATTACGACGACGAGATGGCTCCAGGCCCTGGACAAGATATTCAGGGTGATGCAGTGCACCGAGTCACAGAAGCTGATGTTCTCCACTTATATGCTGGAGGGTGATGCCCATGAGTGGTGGACGAACACCTCTCACTCTTTTGAGATGCAGGGTCATGTGATGACGTGGCCATTCTTCGAGGATTGCTTTTTGGGTCGGTACTTCCCTTATGATGCGCAGGAGAGGAAACAGGGGGAGTTCGACAGGTTGGTTCAGGGCTCGTTGTCTGTTGATGAGTACCTGGCCAAGTTTAATGAGCTGGTTAAGTTCACTCACTTTCGTACGGCGAGGCCTACTCCTGTTTTCTTGGCAGCGAAGTTTCGTAGGGGACTTAGTGATGATATTGCTGATCTCCTCGCTGGTTTAGCTTCGAGAGTCTTCGGGACACTTGTGCAGCAGTGTCGGGACATCGAGGATTTTGGCAACGCGAGCAAGGCCAAGAGGGCCAAGGTTGCTGATACAAAGGTCGCTGTTAATTCCACTTCTTGGAGGGACGGGAAGTTTGGGAACAAGGGAAAGGATAAGCAGTTGGCGGCTAGGCAAGCGCCGAATCAGTTCAAGAGGACTACGACTCCAGGGAGTACAGCTAGACCTCGTGCTCCCAGATGCTCGGGATGCGGGAAGACTCATTTTGGGCCGTGTACTACGGTTCAGCTTATTTGTTTCCATTGTGGCAAGGAGGGCCACTATTCCAAAGATTTCCCTTCTTCTACGGGGAGAGCTGCTGCAGTCCAGGCAGTTCCGCTTCAGATGGTCCCCCTTCCACCTACAGTTGCACCTGCTGTACCACCTACTACTGGTCGTGTGTTTACATTGGACCGCCAGCAGTCAGACAGAGCTCCGAACCTTGTTAGAGGTACCGTTATTATTGGTGGCTTGTTGCCTGGTGTGGGGCCCATTTCATTAGCTCCATATCGGATGTCGCCACCGGAGTTGGCTGAGCTGAAGAAGCACATTGAGGATCTTTCGGCGAAAGACTTCATTCGGCCGAGGTGTCTCCTTGGGGAGCCCTGGTCATATTTGTTAAGAAGAAAGATGGGACTATGCGATTGTGCACCGACTACCGGCAGTTGAACAAGGAGACAATCAAGAACAAGTATTCACTTCCATGAATTGATGATTTGTTGGATCAGCTCAGGGGTGCTTGCATGTATTCGAAGATTGATCTCTAGTCCGGATACCATCATATTCGGGTAAAGTCGGAGGATGTCCCAAATACCGCATTTCATTCGAGGTACGGTCATTATGAGTATTTAGTGATTCCGTTCGGGCTCACCAATGCACCCGCAGTGTTCATGGACTACATGAACAGGATTTTTCAGCTATACCTGGATCAGTTTGTGATCGTCTTCATTTACGACATCTTGATTTACTCCAAGATTGAGGAGGAGCATGCCGAGCACTTGAAGATTGTGTTACAAGTGCTTAAGGAGAAAAAACTATATGCAAAGTCGTCGAAATGTGAGTTTTGGCTAAAGTTGGTAAAATTTCTAGGTCATGTGATTTCTGCTGATGGAGTTGCAGTTGATCCTAACAAGATTGAGGTCGTGATGGATTGGGATAGGCCCAAGACGGTTACAGAGGTGAGGAGCTTCTTAGGTTTGGCTGGGTACTACAAGAGGTTCATTGAGGGATTCTCCAAGATGGTGTTACCGCTGACTCGCCTTACCCGAAAGGAGACTCCGTTTGTCTGGACACAGACTAACTACTGCACCTGCGTTGGTCCTTCCTGATCCTGCGGAGCAATTTGAGTTATATTGTGATGCCTCTGGGAAGGGGCTAGGCTGTGTGTTGATGCAGAAGGGTAAAGCCGTTGCTTATGCTTCGAGGCAGTTGAAGCCTCATGAGGAGAACTACCCGACTCACGACTTGGAGTTGGCAGCTATTATTTTTGCTTTCAAGATTTGGAGGCATTACTTGTATGGCATGAAGTTTGCCGTGTTCAGTGATCATAAGAGCTTGAAGTATCTGTTTGACCAGAAGGAGCTGAACATGAGACAGAGGAGATGGATGGAGTTCTTGAAGGATTACGACTTTGAGTTGAGATACCATCCTAGCAAGGCCAATGTGGTAGCTAACGCTTTGAGCCGGAAATCCGTGAGCCGTCCAGTTTGATGATGGATGATTTGGATGTGATTGAGAAGTTTCGAGACCTGACAATGACTTCCTTGTTTGGGGGTTCACTTCTCGAGATGGAAACTGCAGAAGTGATTAATTAGCTGATGGAGAAGATTAAAGAGGCGCAAGTGCAAAGAGAGTTCCTTGATTATGTGAAGAACCAAGATGGTGTGTCTTGGAATGAGGATATGTTGTTGTTGTTTCAGAAGAGGATTGTGGTTCCTCAAGGTCCGTTGACCGAAGAGGTTATGGTAGAGGCCCATAAGGGCCAGTTTACTATCCACCCTGGTACTACAAAAATGTACCAGGACCTAAAGAGAAATTTCTGATGGCCGGGCATGAAGAAAGATATTGCAGTATATGTGTCCAAGTGCCTTATATGTCAGAAGGTGAAGATTGAGCACCAGAAACCGTCTGGTAAGCTTCAACCTCTTGAGATACAACAGGGGAAGTGGGAGAGCATTTCCATGGACTTCATGGTGGGATTGCTGAAGACTCGAGCGGGTTATGACTCTATCTGGGTCATTGTGGACAGAATGACGAAGTCTGCCTATTTTCTTCCAGTGAAGGTGAACTTCACTACAAAGCAGTTGGCCAAGCTGTATGTCCGCGAGATCGTGAGGCTTCACGGGGTGCTCGAGAGTATCATCAGTGATAGGGACCCGAAGTTCACATCTCAGTTCTGGGAGGCGCTGCAGGAGGCTCTTGGTACGCAGTTAAGATTGAGTACCGCCTATCACCCTCAAACTGACGGACAGACTAAGCGGACCATCCAGACCTTGGAGGACATGTTGAGGGCTTGCACATTTGAGCAGGGTTTAGCATAGGATAGGTACCTTCCGTTGGTGGAATTATCATACAATAACAGTTTTCATGCTAGCCTGGGCATGGCGCCCTACGAAGCACTGTATGGTAGGAGGAGTCGAACTCCTACCTGCTGGACTGAGGTTGGAGACAAGAAGCTATTTGGCTTGGACTTTGTCCAAGATACCACCCAGCATATCCAAATGATCAGAGAGAAGCTGAAGCAGACGCAAAATCACCAGAAGAGCTACTATGATGTCAAGCATCGCCCACTGGAGTTCAGAGAAGGTGAGCACGTGTTTGTGAAACTTTCACCCGTCACCGGTGTTGGTCGGGCCCTTGGAGTGAGGAAGTTGAGCCCGCAGTTTATTGGGCCATACCAGATTATTGGTAGAGTAGGACCAGTTGCCTACCGGCTTGCCTTGCCTCCGAACTTGGCTAACATCCACGACGTGTTTCATGTGTCTCAGCTTCGGAAGTACATAGCAAATCCTTCGCACGTAGTGCAACCGGATGATGTGGAGGTTCGGGAGAACCTAAAGACTCCCGTCGGACCACTAAAGATTCTCGATCGTGGCGAGAAGCAGCTGAGGAGCAAGACCATTCCGATGGTCAAAGTGCAGTGGACTGGACGTACTCCTGAGGAGTGCACTTAGGAGCAAGAGGACGAGCTTCTCCAGCAGTACCCCGAGTTTCGAGACAGGTAGGCATGTTTCTGATTTTGAGGACAAAATCCTTAAAAAGGTGGGGAGAATGTAAGAAGCTGCACCGTTAATTAAGGAGATTAATTAATTAAATGTGATAATTAGGAAATAATTCCATAATTGACCCTTATAATTATTATGAGGCTCTAATAATTATAGTAAGTGAGTAATAATGTTGAAAGTCATTTTTCTGACGAAAAGCGCAGTGTAACACCCTCCCTTGTATGCATCAAAGAGAGTTGTTTGCTAAGCGGAATTAGAGTTCCTTCGACTTGTTTTAAATACTGAAAAATCATTTCGATGTTGCTAATTAACAAAGTTAATTGAAATCGGGTTCTTTACAAAAATCAGAGTATACTTTCAAAATTTCTTAACTTGCTAAAAACGTTAATTTCCTGTCAAACCTTGCTGTCTTGGAACATTCGTATAATTTCAGGTTTAACATTTTACAAAACAATTCTTTGCTATATAGAAAGAGGACATCTGGGGCTACGCGTGCATATAAAATAATAGCAAATCGGATGTCGTTTGCCCCTCGAAACAGAACTCGCAAAGTGCTCGCAAAACTGTTTGTAATTCAGCACTTAATAAAACATCAGAAATTATTTTCGCAAAACGTTTCTAGAATTTGTTTCTAAAAATACTTGCTGCTCATAAAGTCTTTAAAACAACAAGAAAATCATAATCCAACAGTAATCCAAACTTCTCAAATTAATACAGTCATTCATCAAATAAACAGCAACAACAAAAGTCCAAACAGCAGCACGTAACAGCAAATATCCATATAATCATGTCTTGATATGCTCTTCTGTCCTCCTGCCATTTTGTAAAAATAGCAGCCTCAAAGGGGTGAGAAAAATCCCAGTAGTGTGGCAACAAAACTAGTAATGCAACAGTACCAACTAAATCCAGAATTACAAAATAGTCGCATCATCAGTTCAAATCCGTCAAATACTAATCATGATCATAGTGCGTATATAACGCCAAAGGGTGCGTATATAACGCCAAAGTACTAATCATATTGCGTATATAACGCCTAAAGTGTACGTTCATAGCACTACGATGCACGTATCACAAGCAAACACAGTGGAGAATCCTGGGTGGCTCCTCAAAAGGGCTTCAACTGTGACCTAAGCGGACTGAAGCCAAGTGTCTCATACCCTGGTACCGGAGGGATGCCTACATGATGTGTGCTCAAACGTATGCTTATTTTTCATATTTAATTTCAGTAAACAACATGACAAATATGCATGTATGCTATGTATGGTCCGCACACAAAACAGATAAAAATATGGTATGAGTATCCATGACTAGATAATAATCAATATAGCATATATTTCATGGATTTTCCAATATCAACGTGCTGAATATCAAATAATTCTCCAAAACAAAATATTCAGCAAAGCAAGACCATGAGCAGAATCTAACTAACATAAAAAAATTCAGAACCAAGGCACATGAGAGCAACTTTCACAATTCATGTATTAGCTAGCAGTCACAAGAGGTAATACCGCCAGACACTTACCTCACATGTCTAAATATCCACCATCAGCATCAAAATCATCCCACACTTTAGGAATTATGCGCACCTAGGCAAGTGCACCACAAGTCAGAATGGTATTCAACTATCCTATTATTCATATGCCACTTCTATGCCTTCCAAGTTCTTGTATTTTAATTGATTTAACTTGCTTCTTATTCTAACCCATTCCTAACTTCACATTAATTTATTGATTTATTAGCAGTAATAAAATCCTAGGGGCAAAATATAATCCATCAAAACAGCCCAACAATTATACAAGAGAGCTATTTTTCAGGCTCACCTTTCAATTTTCATGGTTCTTAATTTAGATAAATTTTCTGATTAAAGGTTGATGCCATAATTTGTTAACAATGGAAAAATCCATATTAATCCTATAATTTCAAAGTCATTTCCATTCGTCCCATTCTTGCATTATATTCGATTTATCAAGCAACCAAAATTAATAGTTCACTGCTTAAATTTTTATTCCAACAATTTCTAGCAAGACAAAATCTCCAAGGTCTCACAAGCATGCAGGTTCGGTTGTCTTTTTTTTTTTTAACATAACAAGGATATTCATATTTTATTTAAATACCACCTCTTCTAGGCCTAAGGCAATGCTGTCTACGACATGTTCATCACATGTGACATTTAATAAATTTTTTCCTAATACCATGTGCAGTCCAACAAACTAAAGGAGGTTCTTTTCCAAACTCACCAAGGTCCTCTTCGGCTTACAAGAACCAGAATCCCAACGGTTCCAAAATGCAGGAGAAAGGGGTGAGGAATGGCACAATTGCATCCTTTTTGGCTACATACAGCGGCCAAACAAAAGAAAACAGAAATATGGAGTTCGATTTGTGCTTCTTTGTGTATCCTCAAGGCTGCGAAATCTGATAAAGGTTGACAACCTCCCTCTCCCAATGCTCTAAGAACTTGGTCTAGCTGTATGCCGTGGAAGTAAGGGACCCAATCAAAACTGGATCATATGCATGCAAAAAGGGAATAAGCTTGATCAGGACCGATTGAGTAAGAAGGAACGAGAGGGAAACAGAAGTACTTCACCTCCTTATGGATACCCTTCTGCCGAACAAGAGAGAGAGATGGTAGGCTAGTGTGCAGTCCCCTTGGCTGCTGCATTCAGCCGCCCAGCGAGTGAAGAAGATGAAAGCTTGCATGCTGGTCCTTCTCTAGAGAGCATCACAGTTTTTGTGAGAAACTGAAAGACTCATTTTCTGTTCTAAATATACAGAAGAAACTTGGATTTGTTGTTCATAACAGTGGCATAGATAAAGGGGAATTGATTCAAGCCTTCGGTTGGAGGTGTGGCTGTACAAGGGAAAGAAGATATGCTTTACGGTTTATGGAGCTTGCCTTTGGAAGACTCACGGCTTTGGGGAAATATGTGGAAGAGTAGAACATGCAATTCTTTGCCTCTTCTCAAGGTGTCTACGGCCATGAAGGAAAACAAAGGTGGCAGTGTGTTATACTTCCCTTGTGGTGCTTGAAGGACACATGCGTAGGAATTGGTCTTTCTTTTACACATGGAAAAGTGAAGTATTAGAAGAAAAGAAGAAGCTTGGCCGAACACAAAGAGGGTGAAGACCAAGTGTCCCACGAGAATGTAGGTGGCGGACATGCAAAGGGAAGGAGAGATTTTTATTTGACACATGGTGTGCATGCACAAGCTGAAATGAGTTTGGATATTGAACATAAAAATCAGAAATTATCTACTGCCTATTCGCGCATGAAGGATAAGGGGGACAAGTGGTTGATTCTAGACCAATAGTAAGCTGCCATGTAGGTTTTGTTTGGGATGAGATAATGGATCATGTGGAGAAAGTATCTTGGGCTGGTTTAGGCCTCAAATTTGGAGGCTTGGGCCGTGGCCCTTAGTGGAAAAATGGGTTCAAAATATATAAGTCCCATTGTTCTCCTATTTTGGGAATTAATCCTTGCCTTATTATTTTATGTGCCCTCCAGTTATTAACTAAGAGTTTATTCTTTGTAATAAAATTAATCACATACCTTTAATGAGTACTCATATAATTCTAAGTAGTGTTATGCTTTCTATATGTTATAATTAAATTATTCCTATACTCATAACTAGAATGTCTCATGCATAAAATAGGTACTCACCTGCCAAGGTAATACCAATAATTCCCTAATTTAATTTAACTTCGTCCTAAAGCAAACATTTGTATAATCCGAAGGCAAGTACTCTACCACATTCCTGATTGCAAATTAAATAGACTCCTAATAAAAACGGGATGTTACACTCTCTCCAACTTGTTTTGAAGTTTGTCCCCAAACTTCGCCTTACCATTCCAAAATGGGTCTAAGTCTAACACTTACACCTTTACACCATGCCATACAGTTCACTGCATTCATACAGCCAGCTATAAAGGTCATCAACATCTGAGAGCATTACCAACAAGTATGTACTTTACATGACCATTAAATAATATAGATATAATACAAAATCTAATTGTTACGGAAGGAATAATAAAAAGAAAATCTTCCTAAGCTTACTCATAATATGAGCAGTTTCCTGAGTTCCTTTTAAACATCAACAAATACCATAACACACAAGTAGAATAAAACAGACAAAGATCTTACTAAACCAAGAAACTCCAGCTATATAAAAAATATTTGTAATAGGGCTCATGTTTTAGAGCATAATTAATAGACAACTAAACCAATCCATTTGCATCACACTTCTTTACTTTATAAATTTTAATAATTATTACCAGTGTAGGCATAAGTGATTAACTTTCTATTCATCCGCTTCTGGATCATAACATATGAAGTAAAACATGGCAATAGACAGGGCTTCTAAAAACCTCTTTATTATAGCTCACCCTTGATGACACACCCCACTTCTACTCATTGATCATAATTTAAAGGTTTCTATATAAAATGCGACTAACAAGTCAGTGGCCTAAATCCAAAAGAGTTCCTAAGAATGTAAGGTTCTATCTAATCATAAAGTAACATTACCTCCTATTACTCACGCAGACTCAGGCTAATTAGCTAGGGCCTCAATGTTTCATTTTTGAGCTGTACCTGTTACTACTTAGAAGTGTCATTACTTCCTACCTAATCATTTTCTATGATACTGGTTCGGTTCACTCGCTAGGTTTCTACATTAGTTACCTTACCTAATAATATTACAGACAGAATTCTATTTTCATTATCCTTCAGGAGCTCAAGCAAGTAAAACAGAGCACATTACCTTCTAAATTTCAAATGAGAAGAATCTTCGTAAAATCACAAAACTTCTATCCTACCTTTCATATATATCATGTTAAGTGGTACCCCTCATGTAGTTCCTCAAAACACCCATATGAGGAAACTTCCTCGAGCTTTCCGCTGTCCTAAGTACTTCATATGTGATTGACTCCACTGATCAGAGGATCCATTAACCATGATATGACTTTCCAATCATTGACACATTACCATCTTGGAATAGCCATCAATCATAACTCATCAAAACAGACCAAGCTTTCATAAATCACATTCACAATAATCACATTCAAAATTCTAGTTACAGTTCATTCTGCAGTTAAAAAGGGACAAATAGAATTTACAGTACAAATTCTCATGCATGCAAACACCAAATCTCAAGTTCTTTAAACAATTGATTAATCACATCCATGCAAGCAGCAACACATCTACTCAATGAGAATATAGCAATAATATATCATGAAGTACACAAAACAATTAGCAACTTTTTAAACATAGAATCTACAACAACGTATTTAAATCACAAATTGAAAGGCATATCGACTAAACAGTAATCATACAAAATCAGGATGTTCAAGCTAAATTCAACTCTTACATCTGGCACTCAGTTCTTATATTAAATGTTCAAGGAACCATGCCGGTACAATAAAAGGGTTCGGATTAGCATTAATTCGCATGGCATCTACAAAAATAATTAATAGTTCTTAACAAATAAGGACAGAAGGTAAAAGAGGTTCATATTCATTTTAGATTTAGAAGTTTGAGCACACATGCTATCAAGATAATAGTTTATTCCAAAATTTAATATAGAACCAGAAAGTCATAGATCTCCTGTTTTCCCGTCACTCATTCAATCAAATCATAGAGTGAATAGGCGCAGTTAGAAGGTCGATATTTATAGCAAATATAAAAATTCTCTTTTGGAATCAGATATGGTGCAACAAGGTAAGAACATAATAGGCAATACTCCAAAAACTCGTGTTATGACACAAATAAAAATGCGAATTAACAAAGTTGGACAACTCATGCTATTTAATCCAGATAAAGGTTTATCCAAGCTTTTAACATAAAACAAGAAATTATGGCTTCACAGTTTCCCTATTAGTAGTTCGATCAAATCATACAGTGGGTAGGTGCAATTTCAAAGCTCGGTATTTCTAACAAAGTATAGTTTTCTTTCCGATTCAAATATGATGCAGAATAATGAGGTGCAATGATCATCACTTAGTTTTTTTGTGTTATGGCATAAACAAAATGTGCATAATAATCTTGGACAATGTATACATCAGGTACAGAGTACTCGATTTAAAACATACTTTCCTTCGATTCATTTTAACTAATCAAGAAGACCAAGTGTAATTCTGACGTTACTTTAACAGTATATACATAAAACAGATTTAATCAATGATCAAGCATCATGCAATGTTCAACAAATTCAGTTGTAACTCATGCAGCAGGAAAATCGAATCATGCAGCTAAAACCTACGTGTGACCAGTGTTAAACGTTTGTAAATGTAGATATTCATTAGATGCAAAGAACTGATTTGACCAAGTTGATATTATATGTTTACAAAATAAACCAAACTTAAAATCCTATGTATCAGCAGACATCACATTCTCGAATCTACAATTCTAATGAAACTAACAGGTATGAGCTCATAACAATCACAACTTTTAAATACTCAAATTCTAATATCCCTCTCTAATCCATTAGTATCATTAGTGCAGATTATTCATACTCATGCATGGTCAAACAACATTTTTAGTAACCAGGTAAAACCTTCTGATGCTTTACTCAAAGATTAATCTTAGCAAAGTATCAAGTAGTTAACATAGTAAAACAAACTAAGCAAGGTGTGGCTCTATGTAATCACAGTTTACTTGTTCAGTCCACTATATTCTAAATTCAGTTCAGTTACCCTTTCCTTAATTGTGCATTTAGTAAAAATTTGTTGAATATCTAAACTGATAAGTTTAAACAATTACCACAAAAAATCCGCTATTATAATCAGAGGCAATAAAACATAAGCAAATCTAAAAGTAATCAAAATCATACAAAGCATTCCAAGACGTATGCTTGGTCGGACCACGAGCTGCTCGGGAATAATTTATATTGTAAGAGCAAGAGCACAGAGCAACAGTCAGATTTGCCAATAGGAGCAATTTATTCTGACTGAAAGCAACCCTCTTCGACTATACGCAAGCGTACATGTCAAGCAATATAGGGTGTTATAGCCCCAGATTTATCGTCCTCAGGGAGCAATTGTGAAGTAAGAAACGTTCAAGGAAACTTAATTTGCAAAAATAAAATACAGAAAAGCAACTATTCTCGACCAATCCTCACAAAGAGCAATCTCTAGTCAGCTAGTTAAGCAATGTTAACCATTCTGAACCTAGATGAGAGCAGTGATAACTTAGTATGATCATCGAATGTAAAAGCATCAATTTGAAGTAGTTCAAAAGTAATCAGTGAGATGAGAGTAAAGTCAGTAATGTAAACACAAGTAAAATGTTGTGGAAAGAGTTGCAACAAAAGATTGATGTGGGGTTGATTTTTAAGAAGGTTAAGTAGGTATTCATGGGCTCCATATTTTCATCCCTTTGGTTAACCCTGCTTGGTAGCATATTTTATAAGTGGAATCTGCTCCGTCCTTTACTTTGCCTTAGAGTAAGAAGAGAGCAAGGCCTTGCTCCCACCTTACTCTAGATGTCTTAGAGTTACACGTAAGGAAACCATGCTGCCTTCTCAAAAGAGCATGGATTCACATGGCATTGCTCCTCATTCCGGGTGTTTCTCCTTCCTTTCTTCAGGCTAAACTACCCCAAGATCTTGAGACTGCTCCACACGCCCCTGTCAGTGTTTCATCGACCGAGTGGTCCCGGGATGAGGTTGCAGCCCAAGGGGTTTCACAGAATCAATATATTAAACCAAAGAGCAACTCAGATTTCATTTATAAAATATGTGTTCCTTACAAAGTTATCCTAAGACAAAAGGGATTACTTCTATGGAACCTTTACCTACTTAAAGAAAGTTAGCTCCTAGTGAGCATTTTTCTAAACAAAAAGAACAATAAAACTATCATAGGATGTCAGTCGGTTGTTTGCTATGTTCCTTTTATAGAGCCCTTCATTTAATCCTCATTGTTCCTTTCATCAAGGGCTGTGTTTTCTTCAAATCCTCTCCAATGGTAGCTCTGCTCCTTGCCAACTCATCTCTTCATAGGAATACTCTCCAATAGCAGCTCTGCTCTTTGCCAGCGCAGCACTTTGATGGAAGTGGTCCCCTTTTGCTTTTGGTTTCTCTTTGTGCGCAAAAATTCTGGGATCAAGGAGACATGCCCACTATTTCTGCTATAGCTGATGTGGCGGCTCCTGATTGCTTCCTTTTCCTGCTTCTGTACTGTAGCAGGGAGACACCTCCACCTTCTCTGTTGATGCTGACGTGGAGGCTCCTGATTGCTTCCTTTATTTGCTTTATGTACTGTAGCAGGCTTTATGCTCCCTTCTGCGCAGCATCCCTCTTTCTTTCCTAAATGTGCAGCTCCTCTTGTTGGGTCTTAGGTTTCCTGATCAAAACAAATTAACCCAATAATCATATGTGAAAAAGATAATGTTAATTTGCTCCAAGCCTACTCTAATTCCCGTTTCAAGTATTGCTCTGGTCTGCTTTTTAAAACAATTACTCCTCATGGAAGAAGGAGAGTGATTTGTAGTCAAAACTTTGGGCTCGATGGAACAATATGTACCTAATGGACCTCAACTTTCGAGGACCATCAAACACCCCAAAACTAAACATTACTCTTCCTGAGTAATCCCTTACTACTTTCACTCTTCTTGTGCTAGATTAATGCTCCTTGAGATTTACTGACGGAGAGTTAACAGAACTTCTTCCATTGCTTCATTGGAGCATCCATCTGACTTGTGAGGTTTCACCAGCTTCAGTGTGAGTGTGTGACCTCTTCCACTCTTTAGTCAGTTTTCTCACTGCGTTGCCTTAGGAATGAGCTTTTAACTTCTTCTCTTGCTTTATTGCCCCCTTCTCCATCTCTTTCTTCTTAGGTATTTTGACTGGAAGTCAACTACCCTTGTCTTTGCATAGGGCTGACCTTCAACAGTGTGCTCTTTGAGCGGCTTTTGCTCCTAACCTTGATGATTAGGGCCCTTTGGGCACAGTTCTTGGAGTAGAAGAGCTGACCTATTATATATATATATATATATATATATATATATATATATTAAACCAGAGGTAGAGCAGCTCGAAATTCCTTCCTTCAGCAACTTCATGAGTTCGCTGACTATTGGAGCGTCCAATTTTTGTGTAGTGTCCCTGAGCTTGGTGTTGCTCCAAATCAGATTGATGCTCTATGTTGCTTTGTCTGACACTGTAAACTCTCCACAGCATCTCAAGGAGCAAAAATCTGAGCAGAAGAATTAATGGGTTAATCAGGACGCTCAAGACGGTAAACTAAACAAGAATTAAAAGAAAAAGTTTTGAAAAACAAGTTAATCAGGGTGGCGAATCCCTGGTACACCGCAGAGGTTCTTTTCCAAGAGCAAGGCAGACACGATTAACTCGAAATATTCAGGCATTCGTTCCAGAAAAATTTAATCAAGTTAAATGAGTGGAGAACGAATAAACCTGGGGTCACTGGAGTGACCCTTATTGCTCCTCGATTTCTTGATTTGCTCCACTGTAGGGAGCAGTCATCACTGCTTATGGCGGGAAGATATTTGGGAATGGTGGATATGGAGTCTTCCCCTTGAATTTTTCTCCCCAGTTACTGGCAAAGACTTGATCACGAGCTCTGTAGTATAGTCTGAGTTGAATATCTTCTTCTCTATTCTTCATCAATTCATCCCTTAGGAGCCTTATCTCCTCTTTCCAGTCATTCCTTTCTTCTTCATGGGCCTGTTCTTTCTCTTCCACCTTCTTCTTCAGTGATTCCACTGTCTCCACCAGGTCCTTAACTGTATTCAGCAAGTTTGAAGATCCTTCCTCTTCCTCGATCTTCTTTTTCAGAGGCTGAGGTTCAGCATTCTTTATCTGGTCTAGTTCCTTCTGCAGGGCTATTTTTTCTTTTTCGATAAGCAGGGTGGCTTCTTTAAAAGCTTGTAGCTCCTTTCCGACTGTTTCCTCTAAGGCTTGCACCTGGATAGCCAGAAGATCTGCGCCGAGCCTAAACAGAGTGTGATAAGTCGTGTCACTTGTTTCAACCAGAAACTGCCTCTTTTCTTTACTTGTGGAGGCTCTCTTAAAGGGAAGTTTCTCCCTCCTTTGAGCTTTCCCAAGTTCTTCCTTCACACTTCCTGAGATTTCATTTTCTTCTTCTTCCTCCTTTTCCTCTTTTTCTTCTTTTTCTTCCTCCCCCTCACTCTCCATTCCTTCATTGTCCCTGATTCTTTTTATCTTGGACTGGTCAATGTTTGCCCCTTCTAGGATGGTTTCCTCCTGAATCGGAGTAGTGGCTTTCAGACCAGCCCTTTGGCACATTTCTGTGACCAGACAGGGGAAGAAGAAGGGGGAGTTCCTTGGTGCATTGGACACCAACTGTTTGTATACTATTTTTCCGATGTCGAACTTCTTTTTGGTCAAGATGCAGAAAACCAACACTGCTCTTTCCCAGTTAACTCTAGAGTCATTGCTTACAGGCATCAGACGAGAGTTTATGAAATGCACCCATACCTTTGCCTCAAACTTGAGGTGTTTCCTCAGGATAGACTCCCTTGTTCCCCAAGTTGCTCCTTCTGTGCCTATCTCGCGGAGCACCTCTCCAGTCATGGCCTCATCTCCTCGGCCAGCAGAGTATCTTTCGAACGCATCTTGTTCGGTGGGAACTGAAGCCGTGTTGTAGGCTTCGTTGATCTCCTCAGGAGAGAAGTCCACTTTCACTCCTATGATGAGGAGTTTTGGAAGATCTTCCCTCTTTACTCCCTCCAAGAATGCAGTTACGAACTCAGTACGAGCTCTTGAGGGAGGTTCAATGAACAGTTCCCAGTCCAGCATTGTTATGTCTTCTATCATCCATCGTTCGAGTTCTCCATGCTTGGAGTTGAAGACGATGCCTCTTTCAGGTATGATTGTCCGGTCGATTGTGGTGTTGACCGCCTTAAGCTTCTTCCCTGTTCGGGTTCTTTTGTTCGAAGCGGAAGCAACAGGAATGACGGATTTTTGGCGTGTCATGGTGTAAGCTCTGAGTTAAGGGAGTGTGGTAAGAAGTGAAAGGTTTTCCTCTCTGAGAGTTGAAAGAGTTGCAGGTATGAAGAAGGTGGTTTGGTGTTTGTTTATAAAGGGAAGAGAGAAGGGAATGTGAGCTACGGTGAGTGGTGGACAGGGGAGGGGGAGCGTGGGCTTTAATGCGTGTGGGAAAAGTAACTGTTCTCTGCTCTGACGGTTCCTTCCTTTTTGAAAACTGCCACCTCTATTTGATTGGAGTGGTGTGACAGCTACGACCAGGAGCTATTGTCCGGCCGTTGCTTCAGCCACTCAACCTTCTTCTATGAAACCTGCGGCCCATTGCAGGCCCTTGGATGAAAAGGTGCAAGTGGGGACAGCCTACTCTAGAATTTGAGTTCAGAAGAACTAAGTTCTAGGTGTCGGTTGCTCCTTGTTTTTGGGATCAGGTTGCTCAGGAGCAACCCCAAAACTAGCTTCTTGCAATGGTTAGCAAAAGATTTTCTTATTTTCTTTTTAAACAAAAAATAAATCTGGGTTGTCTCCCAGTAGCGCTTCGT
>JAVKPL010015134.1:0-99734 GCA_032173675.1 Gastrolobium villosum | reverse complement strand
TTCGCACAGAGTAAAGATAAAGATAATTATATAATTAAAAATTACAAGAATCAATCCTTCATGTCAAGGGTTCACATATGGATCGTGACCCTGACTACAATAAAAAGATCTAGCCGATCAACATACTGATCGCTGATCTAAAATTCAACATAAAATTAAAACAAAAGATAAAGAAATACTAGATGTAGATGAAGAACGAAGAACATCCAATGCCCTTCTCCTCCAATCTTCAGATCTGTCTCTTAACCTGTATCTGTGTTTTTCCTTTTTTTAGATCTGTCAAGTCTGCTGACCTAATTCAGCAAATGTCACATTTATAATATTCTCTTCTCCTTCCAAAAATGCCCTCAGAAAAGACGGAGATCTGTTCCCGCAAACCCGCGCTGGTTGGCGCCGAATTGGCGCACGTTTGCGCCACTTTCCTATTCATTGGCGCTAACTAGCGCCACTTTCACTATTCATTGGCGCTAACTAGCGCCAACTTCCTTCCCTTTTAGGCGCTAGCTAGCGCCAGTGCACTGACTTACGGCGCTAGCTTGCGCCATTTCCTTTGTAATTTGGCGCTCCCTTGCGCCAATCTTCTGTCTTGCTGCGCTGAGGAGCGCCACTTTGTTGCTACCTCGCGCCACTTTGATGTCCTCGCTGACACATAGTGTGCTATAACCGTGGAAAATTGCATTAACAGGTTTGGTTTTTTTATAATTCTTCATTTATTTTCCCTGTAAAAATACAATTAAAAGTGAATATTATTGACATTCAAAGAATCAATATAATTAGCCAATATGTATTTAATTTGCTCTCTTATGACTCAATTCTTGTCAATTTTATCACAGAAAAATCACACTTGCCAGAGACACATCAAACCATTCCCAGATTTAAACGTTGCTGTCCCCAGCAATGTAAAAGACTTAATCCAGGAAATATTCACTTAATCTAACATAACAATCATAGTCACTTTCAGACTCAATATGCCTTGTATGCCTGACTCAATATCATGAACTTCTAATAATGCCATCAGCTTCTTAAATATATAAGTCTACATTGATTACCCCTCACACAGATAAATAATGTTCACTCAACACTCAGTGTTTAAGGGTATCATGAGCACTCAATTACTCAAAGCTATAACACTACCATATGCTTGATTATATTCTACAAAATTCTTGAAATTGAAGAATCAAACACATGCATTAATTGATCAAAAGGACTTCACAGGTTGTAACTTTGGCTGGAGTAATGGGTAGGAAAATTTGGATAGTAGCTCAAACAACCAAGAGATTGAAAACTGATATTATTTCATTTTTAACAATTTCAACTCAATTGTTTTGCTCCACTAACATTCCCACAGAATTCCGGGAATTCATTCCTTCCTGCCACCTTTTATTCTTTTTCCTTTTTCTTGCTTTCTTTTTCTTTTTCTCTTTTTCATTTTTTCCCTTTCTTCTCTTTTCTTTTTTTTTCTTTTTCTTGACCATTGTGGAGCTTACCTCACTTTCTTTACTTTATTTCCAACACTTTCAGTGATTCAATCTCAAACAAGGTAAGTTATATGGATATTGGCTAAGCCATTAATCAGGCCACAGGTCATTTTACAATAAATCAATTCAGGCTCAAAAGGGCTAGCAAGGAAAAATTTCATACAGGTGGGTTATTTTGGCCAATAGCAAATAAGAACAAAATGCCTTTATCATATCAATCAATGCATGCATTACAGAGAAACAAATCAAGTTCTAGAGTATTACAACAGTGAGGTCTTTCAACAAAAATTTCAGTGTTTAAGCTCAAAACCTCACAGCTATGGTATCAATGTAGACTCAAGAAAATTGACTTCAGACATTATCAGAATTCACAATCTTAATTCAGACAACCGAGCAATCATGCAATCTAATTATGCCTATGCAATGTTATGTCAGAAAGTCATACAATATATTCCAAGAATTTAATCATGTACATTAAAAAGATGAGCACATTTAAACCTGGGATTTGTTCAAAACACACCATTTTTTTTTTATAGCACACAAAATAACTAAGAAAATTAAAAGAGTTAGAATATCTCCCCTGATAGAAGAATTGCAGTTCTAAGGTGCAAGCCAACCATTCCCAGATTTAGAGCATTGCTGTCCTCAGCAATAATTAAACCCCAAGAAGGAAGAAAATCCTGCACAATAGAACAAATAGTGGCATATAGAAGAAACTATAATGCACACATTAAAACATCAGAGAAAAATATACCAACACAAAATAACTTAAAAATACGAAACAGAAAAATAAACTAATATACAAGATCTCCATCAGCAAGGAGATAAGATCAGCCCTCCATGTCATCCCCCTCAGCAGTGTGGGATGACTCAGCAAATGAAGGGTCTGGTGGTACTGGTTGCCTTGGTGTATGGGACCACCATTCCCAGATTTGATCCAAACCATGGATCCATGTTAAGAATTCTTTGAAACTTTGATTTTTCCGAGAGATAGAGTCTCGGTGTCTCTTGTCAAATTTCAGCTCCCGGTATCTCTTCCAACTTGTATCAAAGAATTTCACTACTTCCTTTCTTCTTACCTTCTTCTTTGTAGGAGTACGTCTCCTTTGGGGTTTCCTCCCATGTTTATCATCATCCTCATTGAGAATTTTGTGGGTATGGGAAGAAGGATCTTTATCCTTCAAATCAGTCTCTCGTTCCTTCAGTGCTTCAATCACCGCCTCCTTATTACCCCAGAAGATATCTTTTAGAGTTTGAGAAGGCTCCTTCAATTCAACTTTTGAGGCACTATCTTCTTTGTCCTCTTCTTTCTTTAAAACATCAAGATTAAAACAATCATCTTTGGGAGAAGAATATTTTATTGAGTCAAAGACGTTGATGGTAACGGCCTCATCATTCATTCTTAGCTCAAGCTTCCCGTTTTCAACATCAATCAATGCACGAGATGTAGCTAAGAAAGGTCTTCCCAAAAGAAGAGGCATCTCTTTTTCTTCCCCCATATCAAGTACCACAAAATCAGCAGGAAAGATGAACTTGTCCACCTTCACAAGAACATCCTCAATGATTCCACTAGGTTTCCTTAAAGATCTATCAGCAAGTTGAAGAGAAACCATAGTGGGTTTTAGTTCCGTGATCCCCAAAGATTTGCAAATAGAAAGAGGCATCAAATTAATGCTCGCCCCAAGATCACATAGTGCCCTTCTGATTTTTGTATTACCAATTTCAATGGGAATGTTGAAGCTTCCGGGATCACGAAGCTTAGGAGGATATTTTCTTGTAAGGATAGCACTGCACTCCTCAGTAAGTGCTACAGTTTGGCACTCTTGTAACTTGTGCTTCCTTGACAAAAGATCTTTCATAAATTTAGCATAATTTGGCATATTGACCAAAGCTTCAGCAAATGGAATATTAATATGAAGCTTTTTGAAAAGGTCCAAGAACCTGCCATAATGCTTTTTCTGATCATCCTGTTTGAATCTTTCAGGATATGGTGCCATAGCCCTTACATATTCAGGTTTGAGCTCAAACCTCTTCTTTTCAACAACAATAGGAGGCTCTTTTTCTTCACCTTTCTGAATAGGTGTTTGGACATTAGAAGGAATCTCCTCTTCTTTTTCTGGCTCCTCCACCACCTTAAGCTTTTCTGGAGCTCCTACCACCTTACCACTTCTAGTTGTGATAAACATACAATCCTCCTTGGAATTTTTAAATGTGTTACTAGAGGAAGTGCCTGGATTTTTATCAGCAACTTGCTTAGCCAGCTGGCCAACTTGATTCTCTAAATTCCTGATAGAAGCATTCATGTTTTTAGTGGTGGCCCTAGTCTCTTCCATGAAGGCATTGGAGTGTTGGGCCATTTGTCCAACTAACCTTTCCAAATCAGAAGGCTCCTTAGCTTGGACTGGTGGAGGCTGCAAGTAGTTGTTGGAATTGTAATCCAGTCCCGTGCCTTGAGTTCTCCTCTGAAAATTGTTATTTGCAGAAGGGAAATCCTGATTCCTAGGAATGTTTCTTGGTGGAGATCTTTGCTCGTACCATACTCCATTCACTTGCACTTGTTGAGGAGAATCAGAAGATAACAAAGATGAGCATTCATTGGATTCATGCTCACCCTTGCAGTATTCACAAATCACATATGCAACTTGCATAGTGGAAAGTTGCATCTTGTCCAGCCTTGAGGTCAAATTTGCTAG
Source organism: Gastrolobium villosum (assembly GCA_032173675.1). Classification (NCBI taxonomy): domain Eukaryota; kingdom Viridiplantae; phylum Streptophyta; class Magnoliopsida; order Fabales; family Fabaceae; genus Gastrolobium; species Gastrolobium villosum. The sequence goes on along the minus strand of JAVKPL010015134.1, from coordinate 95,563 downwards.
CTGTTGTGCTAACAATTTATTTTCAGCTAGAACTGCATCATTGTTATCCAGGTGTAGAATCCCTCTCTTAGGCTTGGCTGTCAAACCTTCATTTTCATTGGCAGCCATTCTTTCTATTAACTCAAGAGTCTCATTTGCTCTCAAGGATTTGATGCTACCACCTGCTGCACCATTCAACACCATCCGCATTTCAGGTTTACACCCATTGAAAAAGATTCGGACTTGATCACCATTAGTCATGGGGTAATGAGGACATCTCCTCATTAGATCTTTAAAGCGGTTCCAGGCTGCACACATAGTTTCACCCTCAGCCTGAGTGAAATTGGTGATATCATTCACCATCTGGTTATATCTTTCCATGGAAAAGAACTCAGCAAAGAATTTATTTGAAAGACTCTCCCATGATAGAATACTTCTTGCTGGTTGCCTTTCTAACCAATTTAAAGCTTTCCCCTTTAGAGCAAAGGGAAACAGTCTCAGCCTGACTGCATCATTGGACACCTGGGGGTGTTTAGTGGAGTCACAGATCATCAGAAATCTGTCAATGAACCTGTGAGGGTCCTCATCCGCCTCTCCGCCAAACTGAGCTCGCTCTACCAATTGAATATTGGCAGATTTGAGCTCCCAATTGTTGCCCGCTTCTGGATGAACAATGCTTGAATTAGGTCTGTTGAATGCTGGTGTGAGGATTGTATCCATGAGTGGATTGTCCATTTCATTATTGTTCCTAGCCATTGTTTTTGCTTCTTCGAACAGAATTCCCAACTCGTTAAATGCAAGCTTTTTCCGAGCAAGTTTTCTGTTCCTCTTTTCTACTTTAGTGATCTCCAAATTAAGTGGAAATTCTGGAAGAGTACCTCGCATACAACTTCAGAAAAGAGATCAGTAGCACTGTTCAAATAAAAAAAAAAAAATTTAAACAAATAATTGAAGAAAATATTCACAAATATTCACAAATCCAATCTTAAAGATCAAGATTATATGATATCAGAAACGCCAATCCCCGGCAACGGCGCCAAAAACTTGATGCTCTCCGGCAAGTATACCGATCGCACAAGTAATAAAGTGATAAATACAGTTCGTCTCCACAGGGATTAGATCTAATATCAAGTAAAAATTTTCTTAAAGAATGGAAGTTTTCAAATAGGGTTTGTGTGACAAATATTGTCAAATTGAGGGAAATTAAAAATAAAGACTTATTTTTGTGTTTTTGAATTGAAAAAGAAAACAATACAATTGAAAATTGATTTTTAGAAAAATATGAGAAAAGTATTGTAGCCAGGGTTCATTCACCAAATGATCCCCGCTTTTTACTCCAGATTGATTTATAAAAATCATTTATATAATTACTCAGATAAATTATCATCTAAAAGATTTAATAGTTAACCCTCAATTCCTTGCAGGGTTAACCCTTTAATCCCATGAGAAACCCCAATTCCTTGCAATGTTTCTCATGGGATCAAGCAATGGGCGTGATAATTTAAGCATCTGCAATCGTATACACGTCTATTCCTAGCACGCATACAGATTGTTATCTTACCCCCTTTCGAGATCAAAACCCCAATATTCCTATCTAGGATTTTGATCCTTAGAATATCCCCAACTATCAGATTGATCAATTCTAATAAAGGGAATATAAAATTCGCACAGAGTAAAGATAAAGATAATTATATAAATTAAAAATTACAAATCAATCCTTCATGTCAAGGGTTCACATATGGATCGTGACCCTGACTACAATAAAAAGATCTAGCCGATCAACATACTGATCGCTGATCTAAAATTCAACATAAAATTAAAACAAAAGATAAAGAAATACTAGATGTAGATGAAGAACGAAGAACATCCAATGCCCTTCTCCTCCAATCTTCAGATCTGTCTCTAACCTGTATCTGTGTTTTTCCTTTTTTTAGATCTGCCAAGTCTGCTGACCTAATTCAGCAAATGTCACATTTATAATATTCTCTTCTCCTTCCAAAAATGCCCTCAGAAAAGACGGAGATCTGTTCCCGCAAACCCGCGCTGGTTGGCGCCGAATTGGCGCACGTTTGCGCCACTTTCCTATTCATTGGCGCTAACTAGCGCCACTTTCACTATTCATTGGCGCTGGTTGGCGCCACTTTTGCACACAAATGGCGCTAGTTAGCGCCACTTTCACTATTCATTGGCGCTAACTAGCGCCAACTTCCTTCCCTTTTAGGCGCTAGCTAGCGCCAGTGCACTGACTTACGGCGCTAGCTTGCGCCATTTCCTTTGTAATTTGGCGCTCCCTTGCGCCAATCTTCTGTCTTGCTGCGCTGAGGAGCGCCACTTTGTTGCTACCTCGCGCCACTTTGATGTCCTCGCTGACACATAGTGTGCTATAATCGTGGAAAATTGCATTAACAGGTTTGGTTTTTTTTTATAATTCTTCATTTATTTTCCCTGTAAAAATACAATTAAAAGTGAATATTATTGACATTCAAAGAATCAATATAATTAGCCAATATGTATTTAATTTGCTCTCTTATGACTAAATTCTTGTCAATTTTATCACAGAAAAATCACACTTGCCAGAGACACATCACACTTTCTATAAAAGATCTTGACTTGATAAACATGTTTTGAAGTTATAAACATGTCAATGATCTTTTTCATATGTTAAATTTCTTTCAAGTATATAAAAGGTTATGGATTATGCAATTTGAAAAACATGTTTAGTTTGAGAAAAGTTTTGAGCTCATGTAATGCAATCTACCATATACCCTTACAATTGTATCTAAGTCCTAAAATTGCATTGTAATAAGGAATTGGACTTAGATTGTTGCATTCAATCTTGGATATTTATTCTTCACTTGAGCTTGATGTTTTAACTTGTTGGATATGACAATACTTGACAATTTGTTGGTTTTGCTCATTTTTCACCATGGTTGTGATATTTGATCTTCTCTTAGATGTTGTCCATGGTTTGTTGTTTTTGATATTAATTTTGCTATTCTCAAAGTTGTTGGCTCCTTTCTATTCTCAAAACTCATCCATATTGTTGCAACTTTGATGTCATTAATCTTCTCGTGTGGCTCAACATGCATCTTCAATCCCCACACATGGTTAATATTTTCTGCTCTTGATCAAGGTTATTATATTTTTGTTGTTTCCTCATTGTTATCATCAAAACATATCTTGTATCTACAAAGATAATTATTCAATGACCCTACAAAATAATCTTTGATATATATGATAGAGATTCATTCAAGTTTTGCATGTCTTTACTTCTCCTCCATGGCACAAATTTGATTTATGTGGTCGATAAATGAGCCTTTGTGTTATACGCATATGTTAAGGGATGTGAAAAAAATCAAATCAATAGAATTAAATTATGAATCAATCATAACCACTTTTTTTTGAATCGATTCAAAAATCAAATTATTTTTTTCAATTAATTTAAGAACCAAATTATTTTTTAAAACCAATTTGGTTCTTGAATTAACTAATTTTATCAATTAGATTTGGTTTAATTTTTAGCGTGAACCAAATTGCAAACCAATTTGGTTCAATTTGTTTACTTGGGCTAATGTCTTTGTTGCCAAATAGGCAAGGCGTATTTTGCTTATTATATTTGTTAAAGTTACTCAGCAAACAAAACACATAACTTTGATTAGTGAGAAGACTATCAGCTTGTGAACTATTACTATTGTTACACGATGGCACTTTTTTTAAGCTGATTCATTTGTTCCATTCGGTTAGACTTAAGGTCATCATCTTCGTTTCAGTTTTATGCAAAAGAAAGACTTAGGGTTTTCTTTGACAGCTTGTGAGGGAGATGTGAGTGAAATACCAAGAATCTCATCTTAGTGTAATTGAGAGATTTGTTCCTTGTGGTGTGGCGCATTGTTTGATCAGTTTACTTTTTGGAGTTTTGGTTACAAGAAGATTAAAGGTGCTTTGAAGGTGGTGAGCTCTTTGGTGAGGAAGAGCTTGTGACGCCGTGGAGCTGGGAGCATTGGTTTGATGGTGCTGGCTTTGAAAACAGTGACATTTAACCTTTCTTTCTTTATTTGTTCTTACTATATCTTGATGTAAATCGTATTTGAAAGTGCTATCCTGTTTAGATTTATGATATTTCTCTGTAATTGTAAGTAGTTGCTATATTTTATGTCTTTTATGCATGCTCTTGTAGCTATTATTATACGTAAATTGTTGAACAATTTTGTACCTATTTCTATTTTGAATAAAAGTGCATGCTAGAGAGTGTTTAACCCTCATAGGTCAACTTAGACGTAGGAAACTTTCTCACAAAGTGTTTCTAAACCAAATATAAATCTTGGTGTATTGTTTCTTTATATTTTCTCTTGCTATTTTTCGCTCTCTGCATTTAATTATTGATAGCTCTATACCAAAAATTGTAACAAAACTATTTCTAAGCAGTAGACCATTACCCATGTTACCTTTTGATTAGTCCAAATAAAGATCACACATAGTTAAGCATGCAATGTTGGGTATCTAGACTTTGGCTAAGGTTGTTGTTATGAGATATTCTTCAACAGGATGGGCATCTGACTAGCTGGATGATTTTGTGAGGTGTCTGAGTTGTTTTTGACGCTTGTGGTGGTTTGAAAAGATCGAACAACGTAGCTACGAGACACTTCGACGCTTAGGTCAGTAAGTATACAAGGGGCTTAATGCCTCTCTACATATAGTAAACAAATGTCCTAGTTATATCGTCTTAGTATAACTGTATTCATTCTCATCGGTGGGCCATATATAGTAGTCTTGATACGGAATCTTGTGAGCGAGATGCGTATAGTTAGGCTAAGTATTATAAATGTGGTTGCAAGCATTTGTGTGTCTTCTGGCATTGGTCATAGGGGAAGTAATAGTGTAGCAAGCATTGTGTGGCTGCAAATTAGGTTATATTGTGTGTCAAGAGGTTGCGAGATTAACAAGATACGCGAGATGATCACATTTCCTTCCTCATTAAGCAATAATCTTCCGGCCTTATAGGCTTTCACCATTTGGGCCTGTACTCGGATGGGTCTAGATAACCTTTAAACATTTATTTTTTTATTTTTTCTTAGCTTTCTCGGCAAGCAAACAAGAAAATTGGTATCGTGTTTGTGGATTCTAATGCTTCTCCTTTTTTCAACTTGCACACTGGGTTGCTTTGCGTTGAGAATTGAGAACTACTTATTGTGAAGAACCCATAAAATGTGACTTGCTTAGTAAATTGTGTTCTATGTAAGTACCTTTCCTTAAAAAGATGTTAAAGCATCTCATGGTCTTTTTTTAAAAATAATAATAATTGTTGCATGTTCTTGCAGGTAATGTGCTTAGTAATTTGTTTCTCCTTAAAGCAAAGTCACGAAATTCATAAGATGTGATGAGTCAACCCATGATTAACCTCGAATCTTGGGCTTTTCATTCTGTTTGGGCTGACCCAGCATAAAATAATATTAATAAGGAAAAGAAATAAGAAAAAGAAAATTGACTTCACGTTAAGGGTCCCCTGTTTCATTGCACTAAGATGGATCTGACATATATCAAATTTAAGTTTCTTGGGTTATAATAAGAGTGCCTAGCCAGTTACACAACATGTATAATCAATTTTAATATATTATATTTCGAATATAAATCAAACCTAATAATTATAAATAAGACAATATTTGTATCAAAAAAATATAAATAAGACAATACAAAGCAAACAATGATATAATTATTTTATCTGTTCATAGAACAGGATGTACAAGTATTTTACCTAATTACAGGACAATGGCAGAGTAATTTTGTTTAAGGGATAAATAAATCTCATGTTGTAGGAATAGTCATCTCTCATGTTAGTGAGAGCTCGATTTCCGTGTTAATATTTTCTTTCATTTTTCTTTTTTATTTAAACTAGTGGGCCCACTTGATTGTGTGTAGGAGAAAAACTCCTCTCATGTTGCATAAGAAAATACAACCCCTTCTTTTAAAGGATACAATTATAGCGTATATGTTTCTTTAAAGCTATAGTTATTTAAATGAAGGAAAATAATAGATCATACAATTATCTCGTTCTCTTACTTAAAATGACACAACTTTACATTCTTTAAAATCTTTAAAATAACACACACTCTTCCTTTATACTAAATTTGAGATCATAAAATGAGGAAACGACTAATTTGAGTATTATAGACACATGATTAATAATAATTAAGATTGATATAAATCTAAATAAATGCTAATAATTTCCTAACGTAATCTCCCCTTCAAATTCAATCATATCCTCGCTCATAAAATGCTGCTGCGTGCGGTATTTTGGTATTTTTGGGAAGAAGATAAACTACTTGTTGCCAACACATATCATTCATCACACATGCTTAAACTATTTTATATTATGTATCCCCCCAACAACTATTTCATGTTGTACATTCCGTTGATAAGCAAGCTTTGAACATTGATCAAATTAAAAAAATTGATCAAGATCCATTTTTGGCGGTAGCTAGCTAGTTGGATAATTTTGGCAGTCTTATACAAATAAACAGCACAAGGTGGGGTGGAAGAACTCCATTAATCATGGCCCAGAGTAAAGGCTGTCCTCAGTCATGTAGCAAAGCCAAAAGATGGGTCTCAACCTCAGGCTTATTCTCCCTCATCTTCCTCTTTTTGTTTGCTTCAAGCATCTTCATCCTCGACTGGATTGACCTCGTTAGTTATTTCTCTCTTAATCATCTTCTTAATTTCTATGTATATATGTGTTTAAGTTATCCCTTGTTATTTCTCTCTTTTATCTCTTAATTTCTATGTATATATGTGTTTAAGTTATCCCTTGTTTTTGCTTTTCATTCTCTTGCTTTCTAGCTAGGGAGGGAAAAGAATTTCGCCTCAATTGCAGAAATGATTCATCAAAAAAAAAAAAAAAAGGTAAATCATTCATGCAGTTGAGGCAGAATTTTTGTCTGCTTCTGACACAAAATTCTGACTTTTTCCGACTTGGCTCGGTCTCCCATGCTTTTCCGTGATGTTGTGTCCAAGGTCCCGGCTTCGACTCGGCCTCTCCGCAAAAGCAGGGATAAGGTCTAGCAAAAGCAGGGATAAGGTCTAACTCGTATGTCCTTCCCCAAACACTCACGAGTGGGTATTGAACTGGGTCGGCCCTTTTGAATTTTGTGTCCGAGGCAGAAAAAACAGCTGGAGAAATGATTTATCCTACTTATATATGCATGCATATTTTGTTCATCTCTTTCTTTCTTATCGTTGTTGATTTGAATGATTGAATCTTTTGGTCTGAAACTATGTTTTTTGTTGTTGTTGGCGATGGTGACATTTCAGAATATAAGATATGAAGCAATAAAAAAAAAGTGAGATTAAAGTCAACACACGCAATTGCTTTTGGATTAAAAAAAATTTGGTCTTCATTGATGTGTATATTATTATGATTTCAATAGTAATATATCTGAATTGTTAAAATAGTTAAAGGCTATCGTGTGCAAGCGGCATAAACATATTGTGATGATGGGCATCCCCAAGCTTAAATGCACAAATTATTGTCAACTTGATTTATTTCAAAGTTGATGCACTGAATTACTTGTTTGAAAGAAATTGAGATCTCTTTACATTATTTTTCTCATTACATCATATACTAACGACTAGATTATTGATATGGTATTATATGTGTTTATGAAATACTTAAGTTTCTTGTGACTGTATAAATGATTAAAATCTTTTTTATAGAGCCAAATATCATCAATGAAGTTTTCTGTTTGTGACATGAAATTGAAAGTTTATATTTGGGCCATTTTTTAAAAATTATTGCTATCATATCTTGATTTCATTTTCTCTTTTTATTATACTAACTTTTTAAATATTAGAAATCCAAATCCTTAACTTATGCATTCACGGAAGAATAACATTTTATCAAAAATAGTTTGCTTCAGTCTACTAAAAAAAAGAATAGTTTGCTTCATAGATAATTTTCTCTCCTCCTTTCGTAAGAAAACTCCATGCGTGAATAGCTGCCAGCATCCAGAGTTTTCAATACAAAAAGAAAATGATAGGTTGGCATTATGTGAGGGCATGAGGCATGCATGCCTTTGAATTTGAATTATTAAATAATAAGATGTAGGAGATTGCCATTTGCCACTAAAGTGTATACTGCATAATGTAAATAGTCATAAGTGCATCCCTTTTATTTTTATTTAATTATCAATTGTCGGATTTATGTGAGATTTATGTGAGGTTTATGTGAGGTTTACTTTATTTTTGTTTTAGTTAACTTTGGACTTGAAGCAAAAGAAATATAGAAAGAAAGAAAAAACAACAAAGAAATGAGTCCACTTTTACTTGTTTGTTTCTTTTTTTACACCAAGATTGACTATGACTGTTTCTGACTGGGTTAGTTTAGTTTAGGGGAGAACATTTTCTTTTTTTTATGTTGCAATAGAGTGCATTTAAATTCTCATAGTTGGACCTAAGGCTTTTCGATTTACGTGTAATTTTTTTTTTTTAATAAATGTGGACTTGAATTAGTTAAGAAATATAATTCTCATGTAACATGAGAAAATCAAATCCCCTAGTTTAGTTTCTGAATAAATTTTGAGTCAACCAAAACGTATCTAATCTGACCAAGATAGGGTTAGTTCGGTTTAGAACATCAGGTTAAGGTAAAAAAATAAAAAATAAAAAAAAAAAACCAATTATCATTTCTTTTCTTTTCTTTTTTGGTACATCACCAATTATCATCTATTTCTAAGTTTTTATCTTCAACTATACTATTTTTTTTGTTTTATTTAGAATTTAGATTTTTTTTTATTAATTGCAAGGTAAAAAAAATACTAAGACAGTAATCAAATCAATTTTAAAGGTTGATACATTTCACTAACATTTACAGCTTACTATAGTTATACCTCTACAATTCACTAACAATATATCACTGTTTTAATCATCATATCTTTCTAAGATTAAAGAAACAACTCCCAAGAAAAACGAAAAATGGGAATGGATCATCTCATGTGAAAAAGTGGTCATGTTATTTGATCACAACTACTCATTGATGATGAGATGAGAGAAAGAAAAGTGTATAATTTTTAAATGAGTGGTTGTGATCAAATAACATGACCATTTTTTCACATGAGAGGATCCACTACCAACGAAAATATGATGCATCCTAGCAAATCAATTAAAAATTATGCATAATTTACTAAGACTCAGGGTGGTTGTGCTAGAATAAGCATTTTCCATATTTAATATAACTCAACCTCATCAGCATAAATAATACATTACAATTCTTAAAATAAATAATAATATTTTCAACCTTTTGCTTTCAGATAATAAGAAAATAAAGTTAGATTCTATATTTAGTTCCACTTAAATTTAGTTTTCAATGGAAAAGCCAACAAAATAAAATAAAATAGAAGAGCATTGGCACAGCATTGTCTCCTCTATTAATAGTCAACAACAACAGCTTGTAGAATTCTTAGGCTAACCTCTCGCAATTCTTATTCATGGAGGCTATGAATCTTTTAGCATAATGACGAGATGGATTTTCTTCTCTATCATCATCCTTATTATATTTGTTGCAAGCACCTTCATCCTGGACCTGGAAACTGGCCTTGTAAGTCTCTCATATGCATTATTTACATGTATCTATCATTGGCTGGCTATGTTTTTCTTCAAGATATTCCTTGTTCTATCTTGGATGCTTTTCTCTCTCTCTCCCTCCTTTGATTCATATCTTCCATCTTTCTGCCCCTCTTTGTAATTTCAAATAGGGGAATGATCCGTTTACAAACTTATAAATTACACTATGTCAACCGATAATACTCTACTCAAGAATATATTACCGGTCAGACATATTGTAGTTTATAAGAGTTTGTAAATATAACCTTCTCCTTTCAAGATATATGTACCATTTTTTGCCTCTTTGTTTTTGATTGATAATGTTTATAAGCTTAAATTCAAAGTACTATTATTCTTAGCTGTAGTAATTATTTATAGCTTCTAAGAATTCATCATAAGAGTAAATTTCATCCTGAAATTCCACTAGCTGCTATCCTCCTCAAAGGTGAATTCTCTATTTCATATTATAAAGTATGCATTTGGGTGAGTTAGTTAACATAATCTTGATTTTACAAAATCAGATTTAGTCAAAAGTGAGTTAAAATTAAAAGATTTATGTTTATAAATTTTCATCTCAAAAGTAATTTTGCAGTAAAGCATAATAGAATATTCTCAATCTAATATATAACCTATATTTTTTCACTTTTATACGTTTAGAAATAAACTTATTTAAGTCATTAGGATTCGTCTATAGTCTAGTGGTGAAGGATTTGGATAATCTATATGAAATCATATGTTCGAACCTCACCATTATATAAAAATTACTATATATATATATATATATATATATATATATATATATATATATATATATGAGATATAATCCGCTTACAAATTTTTTTTGTAAACAAAAAAGTTTGTAAATATAATATGTCCCATGAGGAAGGTTATATTTACAACATATTTTTGTTTACAACCTTTTACGACCATAATTTTAACAGTTGGTTTTTCACTACTAGAAAAGACTTGTATAGTGACGCAATTGTTATGGAAATTCCGTCACTATACAAGTTTTTTCTAAGAGTTTGTAAACAACAACAATTTATTATGAATATAATTAATTAATTTAATTTGCGAAAATGTTATATTTACAACCTATTTTTGTTGGTTTTCCAACCATAATTTTAGTGACCAATTGTTATGGAAATTTCGTCACTATACAATTTTTTCTAATAGTTATCACTTATTGTGCATTAATAATTAATTAATAAATTTAATTTGCGAAAATCTTAATCATTGATAGGCTGAAAAAGGTTGTAAATAAAAATAGGTTTTATATATATATATATATATATATATATATATATATATATATCGTTATAAAAGGTTATAAATAAAAATAGGTTATAAGTATAACCTGTCATATATATATATATATATATATATATATATATATATATATATATATATATATATTATATATTAGTACAAATATCTTTTCTTTTTTAAGTATATTATACGTGGTCCCGTTGACAAAGTTCATTTTTTTTTACTCCAAGCCATGTTATGCGTGTAATATTAATAATAATGTATGCATTGCAGCGCGCTCCTCGTATGCTTAACATTATTTATATGATACCGATGTGGCGTGTATCACACGTCACCATCCTTTTTGTTTGTTAATGTTTATGTGAGACAATTGTATGCAGTGAGTGTATAATAGTTGTACAGATTTATTTTTTTTTTTGGTAAGCTAATAGTTGTACAGATTTTAATCTCGTACATCTCTTACAAAAGTTTAAAAGTGAAATTATTTGGATAATTAAAAAAAAAAATTTATGTTAAAAACAATATATAATCTTGTGTTTACTTTTTGTGTTTTCAGTCCAAAATAACAAACTCTAGTCTTCTCAAGACAATCATAGTCTTCAATAAGCAACAACCCCAATTCGCTTTGAACTGCACCAATGGAAACTCAAGACCAACCTGTTCAGCATACTATCCAACAAAATTTGAGCCTAATGATGATTCATCAGCTACATCATGTCCAGAGTACTTTAGATGGATCCATGAAGATCTTAAACCATGGGAGAAAACAGGAATCACAAGGGATATGTTGAGAAGAGCCAAAAATACTTCACATTTTAAGCTTGTGGTTGTGAATGGAAAAGCTTATGTAGAAAAGTATGCAAAATCATTTCAGACAAGGGATGTGTTCACAATCTGGGGAATTTTGCAGCTTCTAAGGCTATACCCTGGAGAGATACCAGATTTGGAGCTAATGTTTCAGTGTGGTGATAAGACTGTGGTTGACAAGAGAATTTTCCAAGGACCAGAAGCTATGTCAATTCCTCCTGTGTTCCATTACTGTGGTGATGAAAATTCATATGACATTGTCTTCCCTGATTGGACCTTCTGGGGTTGGTAAAGCTTCTATTCCCTTTGGAATTAAATAAATGCATCATTAATAAAAGGGCTCTAATTGGTGTTCTGTCCTTGAGACAGAGATGTCTAGCCCAATAGGCTAGTATATTGATATTGGATCTAGGTAACCTCTCTCAGGTATCTATGAACGAGATACCCTTGAGGGTAGGCTGATCACTGTGCACAATAATAATCGACATAATCAAGGCGTGAGGTGTGTGTACAGTGACAAGCTAAGAGAGAGGGTTTTCAGAGTCTCCCTACCTTTGGGACTTGCCTCGTACTTATGGAGGTTACCTGTGGGTAGTGTGGATTGACCTTTGGTGCCTCTGATAGGGCCCTTGGCCTGCTTGTTGTGTTGTCGCTGTATTGTCGGATAAATATCCTTGTTGGATATCTATCTGAGTCAATACTGACTCAGATCTTGGATTGTCTTTGTTGGGCTTGCTTCTTAATGGGCCCATTATACGGGTCCATAACAATTGGGAAATATCTTCGGTACTACGAGAGTACTGAAGACTCACTGCATCATTTATTTAATTTGAAAAAATTAATATATATTTTTTAACCATTTTATCCTTCCTTGTATGGTTATTTTCCCCTAAACCATCATCATTTTCTACTTTTAGTAAAGGAGTACATACTCCAGTAGCACCAAAGATGTGCTCCTCTAATTGTGCATGGTAGGAGCAATGATTGGAGGAACATATGAAGGAAGTGAAAATCAACAATGTGTTCATATTTTGCTACATCATTTGATTTTCATCATTCCCTTTTTCTTTCCTCTGCTATTTCTTCTACTAAGCATACCTGCTTAAGGGGTGGTAACCTTTTTTTAATCTTCTCATAAGTCCAAGTTTGAATTAAGATACAATGTTGTTTCATTATTTTATTTTATTTTTTAATTTGATTAAAGTGAAACAAAAGGGAAAACAGAACTTATATACTTTTGTATTTTGTTTCTTAATAGGGCTGAGCTCAATATAAGACCATGGGAAACAACATTACAGAATATACAAGAAGGCAACAAGTTAGTCAAATGGAAGGATAGGATACCCTATGCTTTTTGGAAGGGTAACCCAACAGTATCTTATATTAGGAAAGAACTTGTCAAGTGCAATGCCTCAGAAGGACATGATTGGAATGCCAGAATATATGACATAGTAAATACATAATTTTAAGCCTGGCTTTTGTCTCCAGTAATTGCCTTAATTGTTTCAATATGAAATTATAATATTTCTTTCTTTATTTTACCCTTTTCAGCAATGGCAACAGGAGAAAGCGAAAAATTTCCAGAACACAAAACTAGAAAATCAATGTACCTATAGGTATGTAAATGTTTTCTAGCACTTTGTTTTTTGATTTCGAATTTTTCCATGGTGGGGGTTTGCTTTTGAGATTTTATTTACTAAACTATGAAATTTGTCTATGTTATGTTTCATATTAAGGTACAAGATTTATGCAGAAGGAGCCACATGGTCTGTGAGTGAAAAATACATAATAGCATGTGACTCCATGACTATGTTCATAGAGCCAAGGTATTATGACTTCTTCACAAGAAACATGGTACCTTTGCAGCACTACTGGCCTATCAGTACCAAAAATATGTGTGAAGACATAAAGTTTGCAGTGGATTGGGGCAATGCTCACCTTGACAATGTAATCATCTTTTTCCTCTACCATTGTCTAAATGATTTCTCTAGAGGGTGGACCTCTGTGACTAAAAAGTCACTGGTTCGAATTTAGGAAACAATCTATTTACAAATATGCAAAGGTAAAATTGCGTATAAGAATTGTTCGCATTCTACTATCATCAGGGTTTAACTGTGAGTGATTTTTTTTAACCTCTAAAAGATTTCTATAGGCTTACGTTGAGAAAAAAATATGCTAGTTAAATGAATCCTGCACTTTGTTTCTACATAAAAAGGGCCGATCCAGTTCAAATATCCACTTCGTGAGTGTCTGGGGAAGGGAATACTCTAAGTAGTCTTTCCCCTGCTTTTTGTAGAGAGACTGATTCGAACCCGTGACCTGACACACCTCGGCAAGCAAGTTTACCGCTGAGCCAAGCCGGCCCTTCACTTTGTTTCTACATAGAGAGTTTAATTGGACTTAACTACATTGGATCCAACCAAATATTAAGATAACAGAATTCTAAATTTTTTATTGCAGGCACAGGCAATTGGCAAAGGAGGAACTGACTATATCATAGAGAATTTAAAGATGAAGTTTGTGTATGATTATATGTTTCATCTATTAAATAGCTATGCAAGTCTTTTGAGATTCAAACCAACCATACCAAAAGGAGCCATTGAGATTTGTTCTGAAAGCATGACATGTTCCTTGCGTGGTGTAAGGAAGCATTATATGATGGAGTCAATGGTGAATTCACCAAGTGATACACCTCCATGTACAATGCCTCCTCCTTATACAACCGAAACTCTCAAAGATTTTCTACAAGAAAAGGAGAATCTAGTTGGGAAAGTGAAAACAAGAGCAATGAATTAAAACAATAAAGGCCCATGTTGTAGTTTATATATAGATATAGTTCATGCACACGCTCTCATACACACACTCTTTCTCAAGCAAAATAGGTCTGCAATAGTACTACTCTTCATGCATCATGTCGTAATGTTACTTAGTCATAGTGTAACAAATTGAGCATATGAAAATGTAATTGAAAATTCTCGATTAGAAAAGCATTTTTGGTTAGCAAAGAGTTTTTAGTTACATCTTGTAAATTTAGATTGTCACGTGAATAAAGAACCATGTTCTTATAAACCTTACCGGTGTTTTTTTTTTTTTTTTTTCAAAATTAAATTTTGAAAACAAACACGAAATTCATGCAAATTCCGCCAAAATAATACCATGATATCAGTCATGTACTTTATCCGATATAAAATTGGTGAACCATTTCAATCGGTATCAAATCAACACCAATTTTTAATTAAACCAGTTCTATAATATATTGCGTAAAATATTAGGGATGAGATTGGAATCTAAAACATGAAAAATAATTTTATATTTAATTCACCTAGTTCAACCAGTGATTCATTCTTTACCCATTGTTGAACTAATACTCCATTCATCTAGTATCTCAGTTGAGTTGATGATGGGTCTGAATTTGAGGTTAATTCTAAAATCATGACAGAGGGAATATCAATTTAAATAGATGTAAAATAATAACACTAGGTTGACATTAACAATATAAAATTGTCTCAAAAGTGTTTTTCTCGGCCTCATAATTGACTCGGTCAATATATTGAGTTAATGGGTTCAACCAGATTTTCAAAAATAATATATAATAAATATTAAATTATGAATATTATGTTGAACAAATAAAAGTGATTCGGTGGTAAAGCTTTCTAATGATGTAAAAGACTTGAAAGATGTATATATTCTATGCGCTTTACTTTTCTTATGTTATAGGGAAGAAGTTATCTTATGTTGTGAGATAAATTAAGTGAGGCTTACCAATTTTTTGAAAAAAGAAAAAAGAAAAAAAGTGAGACACATTTTTTTATGTGAGTGTAACATGAGGGATGAATCTTATGTAACATAAGAGTATAATTTTCCATATTTTATACATGCACCCGACCACCCGCTGATTTTTAAAACACTTTCTCAAATGATAAAGAAACTTAATAATGGTTAAGAAAATGAAATAGCACACATTTTTTATCATACTATTTTTTTAGATGAACGGATCGAGTATAAAGATAAAATATATTTTTTATTCACAAATTAGATAATGTTATTTTTTTGGAGAATCAAATTAAATTAAATAATGTTGATACTCGATGATTGGTAATTTTACACTTTCAACTCACTTTTCATAATGTTTTTCTATTAAATTATAGGAAGCTTTTTTTATGTCTGTCACTATAATAATAATAAAAATATGGGTTCATCGATAAAGCCCAGCACAATTGGTAGATAGCTGAGTTCCTTAAGCATACTAATGGAGTTCGATTTCTGGCCGTGTGTATGGAAAAACTTTGTTGGGAGAGATTTATCCACCTATTGTGATCTCCCGCCTCGAAAGGAATAGTCTTCGGCTATCGGCAGGAGGATATCTTGAGAAAAAAAAATGAATATCAATTCCACTCAAAAAGAAAAAAGAAAAAAAAGAAAAAAAAAAAAGAAAGAAAGATAAAGGCCATCCTTTTTATTAGAATGATACAACACAAAAAATTTCCTACAACACCTTCATAAAACGCTTCAATTAATGACTTAACGTAAAACAATTATTATCCACAGTTTCTATTAAAAGAAAATTTGTGCCTTATATGGAATAAACCAAAATTGAGGGCAACAGTATCAACATGTTACCAAAAACCCCACTATAACGGCAGCTTCGTTACTACACATTAATTCACCTGTAGTTTTGCAGAACAAAATTAATGTAATTAATAATTATAAAATACACATGTTTTAAATGCTAAGATAATTAAATATACTAATTATACTTTAATTATAACTATATATAAAAAGTATTGCAACAGTTGTGTTAAGTGGTTAATAGTTTTATTTCGTTATTTAATGAGTAGATACTTATCCGGTCACTAGTTATCTACTTTAATTTTCATTTATTTTAATCCCATGTTTTTATGTTAAAATGTTTTTTTTTTGTGGTTTTTAACTGAATGGTCCATTTTCCATTCCTTGGGTGTTATATATGTTGTGTAATTATTCTTAATTTGTTTTAGTACATTATTTTTTTTAATTTTAACGTGACAATCGATATTATGAAGGCTTTTTGACCCTTATGATCCTTATTTAATAATTAATTACTAATTTGACCCTCATTTAAAATTAATTCGAAAATTTAACCCCTCCCAAAAACATAACACCAATTTGCTCATGTTTGACCGTTGACCACGAAGCCTACCCGGGTAACAACTACGTACCCGGGTATTTTTTGAATTTTCTGGCCTATCCGGATAGGTAGGTGTATACCCGGGTAGAGTTCTTCGTTTCTTCGTTTTTTGAAAGAAAAAAAAAAATTGCCTAGCTCATTGTAATAATCATTCAATTGTCATAAAAGTATGAATAAATGTTTGCTTCTTGGTTGAATTGTTTTCATTGTGGTTATATTTTCTAGAGGGTGCAATAAGGAGGTAAATTGCCTAGCTCATCATGCTGAATTTTGTTATTTTAGTGTTTGGATAGAGGACCCCTTGTAGTTTGATTGCTACTTTGTTAATTTCTTTTTTGGTTGAATGTCTTCTTTATTAATTTCTAACCTTCGATTTGAATAAATATGAATTTCATCTAACAAAAAGTACGCATAAATGTTGGTGTAAATTTTGATCCCATACTCTTATTTAAGAAATTAGCATTGTTATCACTTTTTTTTTTTCTTGCTAAAATGATTATTACATTTTTAAGAGTGACGAATTAAATGTGAACTTATTTTCGTCACCTGATACATTATTAATATGTACTAACATTTGAATAATCTTTATTTATTTTTTATTTTAATTGTAAAATAAAAATGAACTATAAAGTTAAAAAGAAAAACAGTATTTACAAAAGTAGAAGTTAATGAGTTATGAAAAGTAGCTCTAGTTGTAAAGTAAGGAGTATGTATAATTTTTGTTTCTTTTTCATATTTATGTCAATTAAATTAATTATTTTGAAAGAAAAAAAATTAAATTTAATATAATATTATTATATACAAAAAGGTTTCTGACAACATGCATTAGACAAGGTATTACCATATTCATTTTTATCCAAAATTAACTTTTATAACTTTATTATTTAACATATGCAAATTCTTTCCTGATTTGATATAAGAACAGAACAAATACAAAATATGAAAGAAAGGCTTATCTGTGCTTGCTTGCTTCAGCAAATTTAGAAGCCAATGAGTTCAGGGTTTATCTGTTAATTTTATATATAACATACCCAGTAGAGCTTGTTTAACATAACTTCTAGTTAGGTTTCTTTAGTTGGAAACCTAGTACTTTGTTAAAGAAAATTGAAATCTGGCAAAAAAATTACTTGTAATGGGATTCATGTTAATTAGCAAATAGGAAAAGTTAGGTTAGTAGTTCTTCAAAACTGAATGATCAAAAATTTAGAAACAATTTTTCATATAATTTTGTGTATAAAGATTCCTTCTCTAAATCTTATACAAATCAAATTGAGCCGAAGATCATTTTAGCAACCCCAAAAAACTAAGATAACATATCCAAAAAACAAGTGTTGCCTCAGCAATGTTAGTTCATTTTACTCAGTTGGTAAATTTGCGTAACATGCAAGTTGAGCACAAGATCAAATCTCACAATTTACTTTATTAATCAGCCCCTTCAACTAGTTTTATTGCGGCATCTGATTAAATCCTACAATAGGAAAGTCGTGTAAACAGGAAAACTATGTTATAGTTTTCCACACATCATGTATATACATTTGCATCAAAGGTCAAGACTCAATAAACAAAGAAATCATGAGATAGTTCCAAGAACTTTATTATCACTGGCAAAAAAACTTAATGCTAGATTCAAATACAGGCAGCAGATGAATTTTCAAGAAAACACAAAATAGAGTCTCCATTTACAGCATGCTATCTGCAAGAGAAGGCAACTTGCGGAAGAAATTAAGTGGTGCTGATGGTATCTTACTCCGAAAAGTTGGGTGCCTCATTATGTAAAATCCAGCTAGAACAATAGGAAACTGGAAGGGTGTCACATACAACACAATAGCAGCCACAATGCAGAATGCCATGAACAAGGCGGTGGCATGAGGATCGCGCCAGTTCACAAGTGCTTGGAACCTCTCACCTTGAGTAGCTAAATCTCCAACAAGACCCTGAATCCTCATAGCAACAGTTCTTAACCGATCATACCTTACACATACTATATCATGGCTCTTTGTGGTAGGAAAAGTGTCAAATTCTTCATCAAGTTCATCTGGTGAAAGTCCATCAGGATAAGAGATTCTAGTGCTCATATGAGGAGGGTGTCTCAGGCGAAACCTCAAATTCCACATCCCTATTGCAAACATGTATAGAAGCATGGCTGGCATAATAACTCCAGGGAAACACACAAGCATGACAAAAAGAATGTGCACCACCAATGTTGTAAGAGGATGCTTCCATATGCAAACTTCCTCCAACCATCCTCCTAATGAGAGTAGTCCTGAAATCAATGTCATCAAACGGTAGAAGTTTGCTTTGCTACGTCTCATGCTCCAAAGATGAGAGTCTGTGTCAGACATGAACTCAACTACTTCCTTTCTAAGAGGGGGTTCTGCATTACCAAAACGAGCAGCAACAACATTAATAGCCTCTTGTCGCAGCCTTTCCTGTTTCCTTTTGTTAAGTGGCAATTTATAGTGCATTTTAGGCAATGGAGGCTTAAAATACATGCGCATCATGTCAACCATTGAGGAACATGAGAATCTAATGGCCAAGTGCAGTTCACCCATCTTCTTGACGCCTGAAGGGTGGAGCATCAGTAACGGATAAGAATTCTTGTAAACACGGCCAGTTTCCAGTGTTGAAATCCGGATCCGAACTTTACCAAGTTTTAAATCACCATTACCAGAACCACCAAGCTGCACATTATCAAATACCCCAACAGTGAGAACTGTTGCTGGATCATAAACTTCCCAAGAGTATTGCTCATTGTATTTTGGTTTTACACTGTCAGCAATGGTTCGAGTGCGAATCCATTTTTGGCCGTATTTTGCCACACAGTATGTATCTGATGTCCCTTTTCCCCCTCTTGTTTTCATTGGATGAAGTCCATTAATACTTAGAAAGCCAAGTTCTAAGATACCAATTGGCTCCTTCCATAGTTGCCTTGATGTGGGTCTAAGATCACTACTATAATTATGATTTGACTCATCAAAAACATGGTAACCACCTTCTAGACAGACACTGAGGTGAATTGCACTAACCGGGTCGTCTTTATCCTTCCTTTCATCTTCAAGGGCATACCACCTAGTACGGATAACCTTATCATCAGCACGCTTGTAAACATTGGTCAAAGGAATAACAGCGATACCAATAGTCTCAAGATGGTCGGGATCAAGACGATTTTCAACTGAAACGATTAAAGGTTCTTCCAAGGGTTCAGCAGCAATAAACATAAGCTCCTGATCCCAACGCAGGTTCATGTTCCTTGATTGAATTGGCCTTGTCTTCAAAATCTGGTTACCAAGCTGTAACTTCACATATGCATCAGCTAGTTGAATTTCACAATCCTCTGATAAATACAAGTCCTGTGCCTCGATCACTATAACCTGTAAATACCATAATCTAGGCGAATGGTAAATTTTTGATCGAATCTGAGCATAGGCAGATGAAGAGCTTATTCCAAGAGAGGGTGCATCAGAATGCCAAGCATCAGGAAAAGCTTCATCAGCTTGTGTACCAAACCATACAGCAAGCATCAACTCCCCTTTTTTCTTGTCCCGACACTTGTCAATCCGATACCATTCAGGAGCCAATGGACTATTAGGTGGAATCCGTGTGGGAACTTCATGGAGATCAAACTTTACAGTTCCAACAATGTCATCTTTTATCATCGTACGCTTGTCTCTGAGCCGAACTTGAAGCTTAGTTGACTGCAGATCGTCCCTTGCAAAGGCAAAAACCTGATGCCATTCAGGGTCTAGAGTTTTCTCCCAGTGAAAGGTAGCTCCTCGGAAGTTTCCAACCTTTACGTCCACATAAGGATCAATGCCTCCAATCAAAATATTTGGTGGAAGATCACGAGCTTTTACAACTCGTACAAAAAGGTAGTGCATTGGTTCAACAAGGTCATAGGTGCTGGCTACCTTATTCCCATGAATAAATCGAGTCACTCCAAGAAAAGAGCTTATCTCTTTGAGTGCACGATCCGTTAAAGGCAATGAACCTGCGTATCCTCCTCCCACAACTTTTGGAGGAGCCAGACCAGATTTCACCTCATGGATCCCAGAGTTTATAGTACGATTTTCAGCTGTTGGAGGAGATGATGGTTGTTCTTCTCCTTCTTCTGGTTCTGAATTAGGAACATTATGATATTTTTCCCTAAACTGATTTCTCTTGCGAGAAAACATGTTCAGGATTGAGCTTGTCAATGTTGGATCATGGGTTGAGAATTGATCTGAATCAATAGAGGGTTCACGGAACATGTTGTTTGGAGATCTTAGAGAAGGGTCATCAGTAACAAATACCTTCAAACCAAGCTCTCCACTAACCTGGAAAGGGGATAAAAAGAATCTCCTTTCTAGAGGGTAGTGCAAAGCAACAGCATCAGGATATGGTACAAATGAGGTTCTGGTGAGACACACCTTACCAAGGAAGACTCTGGAACTGTCGAGGAAACTGTTGCTTTTCTTATAGTGGTAGACAAAAGCATTAAGAGTGAGATCATGTAATAAGCTTGGATCAGTAATGTTGAAGTAAAATTTCTCATTCCAAACAGGATTTAGATCTTTATCTTTAGTTGTTGTCCGAAACTTCTGACGATCAAAGCGAAGTTCCACAAAAGGATCAGATGAGTTCCCCCCATCTTTTGCCATAAGCTCATGAGCATCCAAAACCTCCACAGCTAGCTTAATACTGCTCATTTTGAATATACCTGAAAATGAAAGAAATAAATAGAGTTCAACATTATTATTATTATAGTATCGGATGTAAAATCCAATAGCCTTATATAATATATATGTATCTTCCTGCCTCTGTCCCTCTGTTAAATGATGAATGTAAATCTAATCCACTGGCAATACAAAACTTTTTATATTACCATTATCAATAAACAAAAAAAGAGCAAATCATTGTAGTTATTGAAATTTGTAAAACTCTCTATACTGTCAGTGGATGAAAATTAAATCCTTAAATAGTAAGAGTTTACCCTTAATCCAGCAATTTGTTTATGTTTTTCATTAGTATTCAAAGATGCATTCTAGCAATAGTATAACAATCCAGTGAAACATCCAAGTTCCAAAATCTCATTCTGTTGGCAGACAAGTTTTGAAAAGGCAACACACCAGATGGAGATGTAACTGACTATAACATCACCACATTGAGCAAGCACAACCTCTCTTATAAACCTTTGAGTTCCTATGATAATATCTAAGCAAATAGTTTGGAAGTTCCCCTAACAAATAAACATGTATTTACTTAAGATATTCTCATTAATTGATTTATAAAAAAAAGGCTTGAAATTTTAAAATTAATTATTTGCTATTTTCTAGTAGTAAAATTGACCAAGGAGATCACTATAAAATGAAATTTTACTAAATGCGTAAATAAGTATGTATATGCGTGTGCGGCACGTGTGCATCAAAAAACAAAGCAACGGAAATATAAATTCATAATCAGTTAGCTCCTATCATAAATAAGGCATGGCATGATTCACACAGATAAAATGAAAAGAAAGAAGAAGAAAAAAAGAGAGATGGATATTATTATAGAAAGCAAGTAATTCATAAAGCTCAAGCAAAAAACAGGAAGATTCAAAAGTTTCAATCTACCACTCCCACATTTGTATTCTCATTGATCAAAAAGCAAGACAAGAATAAAAAGAAGCCTTGCATACTTTCTACTCTACACACAGAAAATAAAAGAATATAAAATCATAGAATAGGATAAAAAAAAAAAATGGGTTCCGTGTATCACAGTACAAGGATTGTGTGATGAGAATCTTCAGATACTCTGAAGAAAAGAAAAATCTGCTACTGCATAGCTAATATTCCAACCCCATTACCGGTTTTAACAAAAAAATTACGCTTTTAAGACTACAAAACCTCCAACAACAAAAAAAACAAAATTCAGCTGCAAATTATCAAAATATTCTACACATACCAAAAAAAAAAAAAAAAAAACACATAGAAAAACAACAAAATAAGCTTGAAAGGAAGAGAGAAGAAGATGATGATGATGATGAAACACACCTTGAGATTCAAAGCTTTGAGAATTGAGACTTCACTTGAAGAGCTGAAGACTACAACAAAAAGAGATTGAACTGAGTAACACAGGGCTACATCAAAATTAAAAGGAGAAAAAAAAAAGAAACATAAATATCAGGTAGAGAGAAACACAAAGTAGCATACATACATTAAGAATGTGGAATTCGGATTGTTCCGTAGTTACTGTAGCACTGTGTGGTGTACCACATTTATAAGAACTAGAACTTAGAACATGGTATTGCAAAGGTGGTAACTGTGGCCCCACTCCTTACATAATCATTATCTTTCTCTCTCAGAATCTCACTTCTATTTGTCTCCACTTAAGTAACAATAATATTATAGATCCTTGTATTATTCTTTTTTATGGACAAACTTTGAGTAAATTTAATTTCCTTAAGTTGAGAATTTGAGTGAATCATGTTAATAAATATTTATTCATTACTAATTAATAAATATCAATTAATTAATTATATAATAATGTATTGAATGCACTGGAGTTATGTAAAAATCATTCTTTTCTATAAAAGATGGACCGTTTTGAAATATAGATGGAAAAATATAATTTTTAATTAAGTTGTTATGTTTCATTGTTTCAAATCTTTGTAATTTAATTTCTTATATTTTGAAATTAATGTTAGTATATTTTCTATAAGAGTTCTTCATGATATCTTGGAAATAATAGAATTTTTCTCTCCAAGGATATATGCAGTTATATCTTGATGTAACTGACAAATATTAATTATAGAGACTTTTTTAAATAGTTAATTAATTATGCAGATATATTAAACTATTAAAGCAAAGATTCCTTAACCTAAATCATCACTTATTATATCATCAGTACATAAAAAAAAAAACTACACTAAAACTATATAAGGTAGAGGTTATATTTATAATCAATCTATTTTGGCTTATAACCACTTTATTTATTCTTGGATCAAAATTAAATCAACGGCTCTAACTATACATCCCACTGTACACAAAGCTATTGTTGTCAGCCCCTACAACAACTCACTCACTCACCCACACAAATAACTAAACACATTGAAATCATCTCAACCCAAACCCTAACACTTATCCACACAGAATGCACTAGCAAACCCATCACGAAACACGTTATTGTCTACCATACAATAGAGAAATGAATTCAAGAAACAACAACTCACCTCGTGTCAACGGCTTCGGATTGCACAGTCTTCTCAACCTCGTCAACAACGTTGGTGTCAGCACCACCCAACTCGCCCTTCTCAACCACTGTTGCTGTTGCTGCACCAAATGCCGCTGCACATAGTGTTGCTGTTGTTGTTGTTGTTGCTGCTGCTCCTGGTGGTGCTGGTAAGAGGGTCTAGGCTGAAACGGATGGTTCGGGTTCGGATTCAAACCTCCACGTCCAATCCCGATCCCTTTGATATAGCCATGTACATTAAGGGAATCGAAGAGCCTTTAATAACACGGCTTTTTGCAACCACACTAACGGGGACTGCACAGACGTGGTTCTCATCATTGCCAGCAGGATCCATTGGATCCTTTGAAGAGTTCGGAGGAAGGTTCTTGCTAAATTTTGCCACCAGCAAAAAGCAGCCAAAGTCCGAGTTCGCGCTAGGAAAAAATAAGGCAACAACCTGGAGAATCGTTACAAAAATATTTGGATCGGTTCAAAGCGGCGACTTTGCAGGTCCCAGGGCTGTCCGAAGATGTTCATTTGCATCTCATCATTTCAGGATTACAGGGCTCTTCTCGTTTGGCTAGATTTGTGTACTAAGACCCGGTTCGGACCCTAGTGGAATTCACTGCACGCTCAAAGAAATATTTGGATCTTGAACAGATGGAGGTTGAAAATATGGATCAAAAGCAGTACCCCGGCCAAATGGAGAAGCTCGGATGTCGAAAGCAAAACAAATTACGGGGTAAAAGGCATGACGACAAAATTCCAGCAAAAGGGAGATTTGATAGGTATACTCCCTTCAACTCGTCCAGGTCACAAATCTAGAGGGAGGTAGCATCTACGAAAATGAAGCAAGTGGATAGAATCAATTTAAGAACCGAATCATTTTGAACTGAATCGAACTGTTTCCGAACTGAACCAAATTCGTTTTTATAACTTTGTTTTTTTAATTTTTCTTTTCTTTTCAAAATAGGGTCGAACCGAACCACTTCATAGCCGAACCGAACCACTTCTGAACCGAATCAAACCAATTTTAAACCGAACCACTTCTGAACCGAACCTAATCACTCTCGAACCGAACCATTTAAACCAATTCGGTTCGTTTTTTCAAAAAATTCGGTACGGTTTTTCAAAAAATTCGGTTCAATTCCATCTATGCACATCCTTAATTAAAACGTTATATTTCTCATCTCGTACATTGATTTTTTTTTATCTAATGGCTATAATTGATTTAAAATTTTTAATTAATTAATTGATATAACTAAATAAATTATAATCGTTAGATGTATAAAAATTAACTGTTAAGGAGTAAGATTTTTTAATCTTACGCCGGAGTTAAAAAAAAATCCTGAGTTAAAAAAAATCCTTTATCATATTCATAATTCAGAGAAAATTTGTATATAATAAAATTTTGTGACTTGCAATTTGAGCTTGAATCACATTCCAAACAAAAAAGTAACACCTCATAAGTATTTTTGTCCAACCTTTGTTTTTCCTTAGTTACGTTACGGTTACAATGATTTTGGGCACAGACTTCATAGAGTAATTTTGGGCATGATTTGCTCTTTTATTTGCTTTTTGAACAGTTTCCTCTTTCTTTAGCTGGCCTGCTTTGGCAGTACATTGAAGGCTTGCTTGTTTCATTTGTTGGGGGGTTTCCTAGTTTGTTTCATTTGTTGGGCGTTTTGTCCCGTTGAAGTGGATTACAAAGAAAGTTATAAAGATTTTAAATCAAATCAATTTTTAAAATTTAAAATTCTTATTTTATTAAAAATGTTGTCAAATACTTTCTAAGAAAACTCCGTAAGACACAATTTTAAAATTCATCTAAATGTTTTATGTTAAGATATAGGCGTATAAGACTTTAAATCAAGATACATTCATCTCTGTATTTTGGGAAGGTAAGATAGTGTGTCCAAAAAAATAAAAGAGATAAGATAAGAGATGCATGTATCTCATGAATAATTGAGCTTACCCTTATTCTTAGGATACAATGTGATATATTACAAAAAGAAATATCCTCTGCCTTAGACATGGATGTCGAAATGTGCTAAGCAACCAAACATTGTTGGTTGTTTAAATTTTAATTAAATCCCAAAATTTCAGCAACTTCTAAAAATAATGAAAAGAGTCAAACTCAAAATCGCATTAACCGGACCTATTAGGAAATGTCAGTGAATATATGGAAAAAATGGGGTAAGCACGTTTGATCAATAAAAATGAGACGGACATTGTCTCATTGAACCTACCCAGGTCATGTCCAAGTGAGAGTGATAAGTGGCCTATTGCAACCACTTGGGATGATTTCCACAATATTGTAACACTAGCAGCTTCTGGACTGATTAGAAAAGAGTGATCTTATTATAATATAAACTAGAATTCACACTTTCACACATACAATCGGATTCACGTATACGTGGCTAGAGCTGCTACAGTTCAGGCAGTTCCACTACAGATGGTCCCCCTTCCACCTATAGCGGCACCTACTATGCCACCTGCCACTGGGCGAGTCTACACTCTGGATCGTCAGCAGTCGGACCGAGCTCCGAACCTGGTCAAAGGTACTATTACAGTTGGTGGATTACTGCAGCCCTTGAATATTAAAGATGTTAAAGATGCATAACAACAAAGATCCATTAATTAATTTAAACACCAAACATGCATTAGACTAAAGTGAGCCAAAGGGAGTTAACTCAACCAATTCAATGAATCTAAATAAGATTCACTACTTTTTATTTGAGAGGTTTTGAGTTCTCCCGTCTACAAGTAGTAGTCTTCTCATAAGTGAAGTATGATCACATCCTTATTAAGCTAAAAGAAAGGGAAAGGAAAGAAAGGGGCAAAGCTTTTTTATCTATGGGAATTGGATTCTCTCTTGTGATATTAGATCATGTGAGGAGATATCAATTATTTTTAGACAAATTTATGGTGATATTTCCTTACTTTATATTCTAATACGCTCTCCATAATCGTTGATTTTTCTATGATAAATTGAGGTTGTCTCAGGTAACCTCATGTCACATATGAGTGAATCAAACATTGGACCAATAAATGTCTAATTGACCCCAATCACTTTCTGGAACTTCCAAAGCTTCCCAAACAGCTTTAGAGGCATCAACAACATTGTTCAAAGCTATTCAGTGTTAGGCTTGCCTTTGTGTGATGAGACACATTTGCGGAACACTTGTATGTGGTGTAAAGTTTCCCTTGTATGCAGCACTCACTGCATTGTCCTCTAGGAGTTTTTTCACCCCTTATCTTTCCACTAGGACTGCAGGTAGTAGCTTCTATGCTCAGCAAGAAGCTTGCTGCAAGAATTAGAAGAAAGAGAATGGTTTGAAGATAATTAGAACAAATCTTGATCCCCATATTCTCTTTCTTTTATCTCTCAATGATGATATATGCATCAGAGTATAGTTAGCAGGGTATTTATAGAGTTATCAAGCTCAAATGGCATAACCAATATATCAAATAAGACATTCTAACAAGTTTGTTTTTCATTTAAATTCCAAATGTTTGGTATGGCATTGTAGTATATAGGTTTGTCAGCTACCAATGAAAAGTATTAATTATGCATTAGGAGTTTTGATTATGTTGCCAATCAAATAAAATTAAGTTTCACTAAGCTTATGTTACAATCTTGATATTACCTCCAGCTGCTTATGTTTGTCTTGGATTTAATTCTAGGGAAAGCCATTTAGTAAAAAAGGACATTAGGAGGCAAATTAATATTCTATCTACTATTTAATGATATTAATAAATTAAGCATGGGCAGCGAATGAGACTCCAAGATTGCAGATTCTGACATGAGGAGAATCCTATATAAGCAGGCCAATGATTCTTCTATTAAACACAAATACCCAATGGGATGTTCCCAAGACCCAGAAGCAAGACACCTATTTATTTTTATTTTTATTTTTATTTTTATTCCATATATTATATAGGGAATAATAAATCTTATGTCGTATGAAAATTCAAATCTCATATTAGTTATTCATCCAACCAATTTGGGATTATATATCCACCAAATTAAAAACAAAAAAACAAAAAAAATGAATGGCACACCTTTTTATGGTAAATATAGGAAGGGTTTGTTTTCTCATGCAATATGAGAAAAACAAACCCCTTATATATACCTCACTCCTCCGTTAAGAGTAGTCTTTTCCATTATTCCTCTACATTATTGTGATTTTGCAAAAACACAGTCCCACAACCATAAAATTGTGCCCTTACACATTCCCTTTGATTTTCTCCTCTAGCATGAGACTCGAATGGCGGTCATGACCATTTGAATTTTAGTTCATACTAATTAATATATTATTCAACTCATCTTATATTTAGGGGAGTTGATCCTCTCATGTTTATTTAACATGATCATATCATGTGAGAGGATACTAAATATACATTTCCTTTAATTAGGTACTTCACCTTGTAAGAGAAGACTTCACCCCTTAACTTCAGTGTTCAATTTTTCAGTTCGGTTTTCTTTATTTAGTTTGACTCTCAACACCATAGTCTAAATTGAACCGGTAAACAAAGATATTATTATACCATATCAGAAAATGATTTGAAAGAGTTATCAAGCTCTAGGTTTTTATGAAGTTATACACCTCATGGATTGGTGCCACTTTATCACGGTTTGTTTAGTTGAATAAGTGAAAGTTCAGAATATGGATTAAAAATTATTTTCAACTACTAGTGAAAATAACATATTTTTTCCACCTCATATTTTGTCATAGAAAACAAGTATAAAATTATTTTTATACCAAATGTTTTTGCAACATGAGAATTAAATTCTCATGCAACATCATAAAATGTTTTTCCTAATATAATACAATGTCTATTGTAATTTTATAGTGGGATAGCCATTTAGAAAGATTCAGGAAACAAAATGTACAAGACATTTAAATGTTCCCGACCAATGACTAGTAACACCAAGGCATACCTCACTCTTAATAGCTTTGAAAAGAATGCAGATGGTGGTGGCCCTTAAGAATGTGACAACCAGTACCATTCTGATGACACACAAGTTGTTGCACTTTCCACTGGATGGTTCAACCACAAGAGCAGGTGCCACAAGAAAATCACCGTAAGTGCTAATGGCAGGAATGTAGAGGCTATGGTGGTTGATGAGTGTGATTCAACTATGGGTTGGTGATGCAGACCATGATTATCAACCTCCTTGTGCTAACAACATTGTTGATGCATCAAAGGCTGTGTGGGAAGCCTTAGGTGTGCCTCAAGATCAGTGGGGTGGATTAGATATTACATGGTCTGATGCTTAATATATATATATATATATATATAAAATAATAATACTAGTATGTCTTCTAGATGTTCTATATTTTACATCTTGTGTGCATGGAAAATTAGGAGTTCAGTCCTGTTATACATTATGTATATGTACTATTGTTTATACATTTTATAACTTAATATCTTATTAGGGAAAATATTTTCTCCTTTTATTGGAGAAAATTTTTCTCATGTTAGTGACTCATAATACAAGTGGGGCCCACAAAATAGTAAAGAGAAAAAGTTACAAGGTGGGACCCACGTGTATTATGAGTCACTAACATGAGAAAAATTTTCTCCTTTAAAAGGAGAAAATGTTTTCTCATCTTATTATATGTAAAATTGTAGAAGTGTGGAGAATATCATTTAAGTGAGATAGGAAGACAAAAAATTTTTGAAAAGCAGGGGCGGACCTAGTAGGGGGCTAAGGTGGGCCCCTGCCCTCTCTAAAATTTGGAATTTTTTTTTTATAATATATGTTGAAAAATGTGATGATGAAATTATCGTGTTGTATATGTTTTTTCCTTCAGTTCCCCATACTTCTGCCCACACTTTTACCCATATTTTTTCTTGAGAACATCATATCATCCTCTCTCTCCTTTCCGTGTTCCTTCCATCACCAACCTCCTTCTTGAGCCTTTAGATTTTGGCTGTGTAAATTTTAGAGCCAGGCAGAATCAACTTCCACTTCCTAAGATCATTGCATGTATGTATAGTTATAGACTATCTTTGATTATATATTGAAAAAAAGTTATTTTGACTTTTAGCACGGATTCAATTATATATGAGTTTAATAATGTGAAAAAACGTAAAGCAAGAGTAAGTGAAGTGATATTAATTTCTGTAATAGATTTCTTTCAATTTTTTGTATATTAAATTTGTATTGTATTTCAAGGTACTTTTATTTATGATATAGTATTTTTTATTTTCACCCCCTCTTATTAAAATTCTTGCATCGGCCACTAAGTAAAAGTATGATCAAAGTTCTTCAAGATAGCTTAGTTGGTTAAGTTGTGAAAAGTACATTAAATATAGTGTAAGGGATTTCTCCCATGAATGGAGATAAATTATCTCAGGTGAGCTCAAAATAACGTCGTTTTGTGACGGAAATCAAAGTATTTTTGTAATTTTAATTTATTATAGGGTTATTTTAGTCTTTATCATTATAATTTTTTAATCTTACAACCCAAAATGATGTCATTTTGGACTCACTGGAAATAACTTTATCTCCACTGGAGAAATACTTTTCCCATGTATCACAGAATACATTCCACTCAACCTTTTCATTCTGTTAAACTCAAATCCGTTATAAATTTCACAGTTTTAAGAGGCATATGTGGGCTCTTTGACTGGTGTGGAATTTTTTCCATTTAAATATATCAATTTGGTATCCGGTCAAGAGATATTACTATTTGGGGTCTTTCAGTGCCGCAGGGGAACCCAGCGCCTCTAAATGCCGCCCACAGTTCCCCGCGGCACTCATGTAAATTTGTTTTTTTTTTTTTTCTGAAGCCAATGCCGCCCCCTACCACATATGGCACTAATCAACTTTTTAATTTACCCGACACTAGTGCCGCCCCCACCCTTCCGCGGCACCCCTTCATTAAAATTTAAAAGATGCTTTAAAGGAGGTAGAGTAACACCTAAGGAAGCATATAAAATGTTGGAGTTCAAGCATAGAAATAAGAGAAATGGATTGATGAATACAAATGCTATCAAAAACCATGAAAAAAGACAAACAAACAAAAAAAAAAAAAAAAATCTCATCTACTTATTTACTCTTAGAAATACAATGTAGGAGGTCATAAAAGACTAAATAGGAAAATAATATGTTTATTATTCATAGATTAAAAGGTAGCAAAAATGTTCAAGTAGGAAACCAAGCAGAGACAAAGACAACATTGTGCTCTTTCCATGTGAGCACAATATGTTCATCTTCCTTCTTAAATCCCCAACCAGCAGCATGTTCATCCAGCATAGTCTTTACCTCCGCAACACTGTCCTCACTGAATGCAATCCCATTGAAGTTTGCATTTCTCATTCTCTGTTTCCACATGCTTTTAGGCACCTAAGGAGTCGTACAAAATGTTTTTTAGATATTACTCCACCTCCTTAAAAGCAGCTTTTAAATTTTAACAAGTACAAGGGGTGCCGCGGGAGGGCGAGAGCGGCACTGGTGCTGGATAGTAAAAAAATATTAATGCCGTGGGGGTAGCTGGCGGCATTGGCTTAAGAAAATAAAAAATAAAATTTGCATGAGTGCCGCGGGGAATTGGTATATTTAAATGGAAAAACTCTAAACTGGTGAAAGAACCGGCATATGTGCACATGTTCTAAGTCATTAGAATAG
Organism: Gastrolobium villosum; assembly: GCA_032173675.1. NCBI lineage: Eukaryota > Viridiplantae > Streptophyta > Magnoliopsida > Fabales > Fabaceae > Gastrolobium > Gastrolobium villosum. The sequence continues at coordinate 63,920 of JAVKPL010015134.1, read as the reverse complement.
GTCTAGTGATTAGAGGTTTGATAGTTAGCATGAGATTGTAAGTTCAAATCTAATTGCCATTATTGTATTCAAAAAAATATCTAAAAGAAAAATTAATGTGACTTAAAAGTGATATTTAATTTAAAACAATAATTAAAAATAACCACATTATTTAATTCTACCATTAATTGAGGATATATTGGGAAAATGTCGATGGAAATTGGAGTTGAGCCAATGATGGAAAAAATAAGGTGAAATTATCATGCCTAACTAGATTTTTCCACCAATTCATCAATTACTAAATTAATTTGGTTCGAGCTGGATAGAATTATAAGGGTGGCAAAATTCTCTTTATTAATTTTTTAACACAATTATGGGGGCGGTTATATTTATCATCATTTTAGACTTATCACTCTTACTAATTGTTTGGTTATCGTTTTAGATAAATTTGAAATCAACAGTTGAAAAAGAGTAAAATTTAACTGTCGTTAATTTCAAATTGATCCAACGATGATCAAAATGTAGCTAGTAAAAGTGGTAAGCCTAAAATTATGGTAAATGTAACCTTCCAACGATAACCAAACATGTAGTAAAAAAAGCAAGCTTAAAATGGTGGTAAATATAACATTTCCCCACAATTATATACCTAAGACTCAAATTCGAAACTATTGATTAAGTTGAAATATTCTTATACAAATTGATGCAAGTATTTTGTATACCTGACCTTTTCTAAAAATAAATAGCCACGCATACATACAAAACTTAGGAGGGGAAAAAGATAGAGAATGCTGCCACATGCTCTACTAAATTGTGTTGCTCGTGCTTTCAAAAAAAAATTTGTGTTGCTCATATCACTTGGTACTGTAAACAGAGAAACCAAAAAAGGGGGAAAATGGTGTGTTAGGCGGGTTGAGAAGGAACCCGTGGTAGGGACCACCACCAATGGGTTAAGACTACACCACCATATTAAGTGGGTTTGACATCATATTACAACTCAAAACTTTAAGGTATTGGTTATCTCAATAATCTCCCCCTTAAGTGTAAAACACAATATTGGAATACTCCACTTCAATCGAGTACATAGGTCCAAATATTCAACCCCCCTCAACTTGAGCCAAATCCGTCTCTGATCCCACTATATGCCAGTCTAGGAGGAGCCTGTGGTGGGTTACCATCATCAATGGGTTAAGTTAGACCAACTGCACCAAGTGGATCCGACACCATGTCACAATCCAAAACCTTAAGCATTGGGTTCATGGGTCCATCCACTTGACTTCGCCTATTACCAATGGACTCTGTCACACTTGAAAATTCCAACAGATTCTGATGTCATTGAAGTGTGTTTTATATGGGACAGATAGGGGTATGTACATGCAAGACATTATTTTAACGTGCTCCTCGAGTGCTTGGCATCCTTCTTTCGCATCTAGCACGTTAAAAAGTGAAAGTAGAGCATTTTAATGCGCTCTTCCAGTAACTTAATGCTTTCTTTATGCATCCCTTGAACCTCTTTTGCACGCTCCAAGTTCTTCAAGTTCCATTCCTTCCCCAATCTATCTCAATTTCTACCTACAAAACTCACAAAGATCATTATAATTCAAAGTCCATGCCATGCTGTTTAGCCAAATAACCCTAAGTTTCCATGCTTTTAACTAGATATAAAGATGATTTTAGCCCTTAAAACATGATAAACTATAGGTTTATCACACTACAACGCAAGTTAGTATTTAAGTAAAGAGCATAAGTAATTTGGAAGAAGATATTTATACTTGGCTTTCGAGCCTCTATTTTATAGTAGCGGCAATATTTGCTTGTTGCCTTATTATCGCCTTAATATGGCGGCATGTCTCTAACTGGTAGACTATAGTGCCTTTGGCTTATCTCTCGTATGGGATGTCTCTTGGTGAACTATACTGTCTAGGCTTGGTTGGAATCTCTTGTATGTTCTTTAGCTATTGGTTATTCAGGAGGCTTATGAGCCATAAACCCTTCATGTTGCTTAGTAATTAGTATGAGTCAGATCAACTATCAATGATCCGTCAAAAGTGTGAAACATCGTCTAGAATGGTCTTTATAGATTCACTACAAATGTAATTTACTCCCTTCAATTCAAAGTTCTTTAAAAAGGTTTCCATAATTTCCAAACAGTGCAAAATGACCCTATTTTTTTTTTCTCATACAAAAAATGACCCTATTAAGTTCCAATAATTTCACTCTAAAATAGGGAACAATTCTAACTAATAAGGATCATTTTGTATTGTTTGAAAAATATGGCAACTCTTTAAAATGATTTTAAACTACATGGACTAACTTATATTTTAAGAAATTATATAGACCAAATCATTAATCTAACCCTTAACAACAACAACAAAAATGCTAGTTTTGCAAGATCAGAATTAGTGTTTACATATTAACAGCATTAGTGAGTTGTGACCACCAATGATGTTGATGGTTGATACTAGTATTGTATACTGCATAGTTGATATTAACAGAAATTGAACTTGAATACTGGTCTTGAACACTTGTTGGATGTTTCAATGGTCACTTTCTTGCATTCGTCACACACAAAACTCATCGCATGAAACATAACATACATCTAGTACTAGGAAAGCAACTGGACAGCAGTGTCACGTGCAAATTCAGAGTTCAGACAAACACCACGTCACTAGAAACCTAACCAACTATGCTATGGTTAAAATTTGACAACAACAAGTCAACAATTGTAGTTCGGCACCCAGTAGAACAACAAAGCCAAGGGAGATTTTAGCCTTTTAGGTAACACAAAAAGAAAGAGGTGGTCTTGATAAAAATCATTCTTCCTTTTAAAGGTGATTGTTGGGTTTCACCAAAAAATAAAGGTTTGAATTCTTAGGCATGTTTTCCAAGCCATGATTTTAAGGGAAATAATTTAAAAGAGAAAAATAAATAAATTCTATCATTTAGTTACGAATACCTATCATTTATCAACATCCATGCCATTAGGGATGATAACTTTTAATATGACAACATGACACGAAATTTTTCGTGTTCATGTCAATCCGTATTTATGTTCTTATCATGTTCTATGTCGGCCAAAAAATAATTTGAAAATTTTGTATTTGGTGTCAAAGAGTATTCCAAGTTTGTATAGTATTCGGTTTTTTAATTTTTTTGCACATCCCTAATGAAAGTTGAAGGTGGACATTATGCTGTAATGCAACCACTATGTTTCATGTTTCATCCTTTACTCGTAACACTAATATTTCAGTAAATTTTGTCACGAGATAATGCGAGCATTATTGAGGGTATGAAATTTACATGCTATGTCTTCCAATGGAAGCAAATTACTCTTGGGGTCAAACCCTAAGAACAAAGTTATATTTCAGCCAAGCTACCTACAATGATTAAATAAGGCCAATGGTGTCAATAGACACTGAAAAAAACCAAATTTCAATAGGAGGTTGAGGCCTAAAAAGTTTTAAGCCATTCAAATAAGGGTCTATTTTTCTCACATTATTGGAGATAAATATCTCCTACCATAGACACATGATGTGATGTGATGAAGTCCATCATCCATTAAAAAAAGAAAAAAAAAATGATGGCACAACTTTTTATGTGAGAGTAACATGAGATAATTATCTCATATAAAATGAGACAATAATTTCCCTTCAAATAACCCTTCCTAGTTCCTACAATATATTCTCAGTAGTAAATCCTCATGCACCCCTTTGTCATTGCATTCCAGGAGACAATTCAATGACAAAAAATCACGAGATTTATATCACATAATCTATGCCCCTAAACCACAAAACATCTAGCCCAATGTCAATTACTTTCAAATAGGATATAAACAGTATTTAATGAAGGACACCAAATCTTCAAATTAAAATTCCTCACAGCTACAAAAATATGAGTACAACCCTAAAGTCAATCATGGGTGGAAGGGATAGGTGACATTTTACCAAATTCCAATAAGTCAGCTTGCTTCTACTCTGTTGTTGGTACTTGGTAACTTCCCATTCTGCCATTACTACTAGAGGAAAATTAGATGAGTGACCATAAATCTGAAATTATAGATATATAGATGTATATACCCAGTACTAGCTTATGCTAAATGAATTGTCACCCCCTCATTAAATCAATGTCAATATGGGAATTACGCATATCCAACGGACGCGATGCCGGCCAAGGACTTAGTGATGAGGTTGGAGTAAGATTTTGATTTGGGGAAATGCTATTATTCACTGCAACTGGATTATGAACTTCCTGATGATCTGACTCTATAGCAACTTCTGCACCTTCTGAACCTTCCTTTTTCTTGTTCTTTGTCTTTGATCCGCCCCACAGAAAGCTCCCAACTATCACCTACAGTCATAACTGATAAAAATCTAGCCATCCAAAATAAGACGGAACAGTGACCATTTTGCCATTGTTGGCAAAAAGATTATCAGACTGCCACGCCAATAGTAAATTTTGCCAAAATACCACGTGGCGTATTTCTCTACACTGTGTAGCAAAATATGTGTGCAAATAATTCGCTACACAGTATAGCGAAATATGCCACGTCAGAACCAAAAATGTCACGTGTCAAACAAGAAGAATTTTGCTACACTATGTAGCGAAATTCTCCCTGTTTGACACGTGGCATTTTTGGTTCTGTTCGTGGCATATTTCGCTACACTGTGTAGCGAATTATTTGCACACATATTTTGCTACACAGTGTAGCGAAATATGCCACGTGGCATTTTGGCAAAATTTACTATTGACGTGGCAGTTTGGTAATTTTTTTTTGCCAAGAGTGGCACTTTGGTCACTGTTCCAAATAAGACTATGGGTTTGGGGTGGATGCATAACCATTAAAACTTTCAAAACTTAATAAGTTGCTGATTTTGATGTTAGAATGATAACTTTTCAAGATATAATATCCTGGCAGCAGTAAGAAATGCTATTACCTGAATTTGACTTGCTGCAATAAGCACTCCACCAACTCCTCCACCGATGACACGACCGTCAGGACTTGCAAGGGAAACACTTAATCCACCAGTTCGGTTGCGGGAGCCGCCGTTATCAGCGAGCAAGTAAGAGCCTGACAGGCATAGTATCTCAAAACGTCCCTATTAAGACCAAAAGTCCACTAATAATTATCCATAACTAAATAAAATAACCTTAACATGATAAAGAGAGTTATGAAGGATAGGAAGAAGAGGAAGAAGAAACCATGATAAAATAATGATAATTTTATCTTCCATGCATGAATAGAATGCTTAAGGTAAGGCTTTCACCCAAAAAAAAGAATCCTTGCAACCAATCGATCATAGTATATCTCCATAAAAGATAGCCGTTTGATTATATGAGTGTAAGTATTTTGAACCATGTAATTATTTATAAGTATCCAGAGGTAAATGTATATAACGCTAAGAAAGTTTCAAACCTCATATGTGACAGTGCCACCTGAAGTTGAAGGCTGACGAAGTGTCACAGTAGAGACAGCCCCATTGGCTGACAAAATACATATAGCTCTAGGCCCCTGCTGCGAAAATGCCATAATTTTTGTTGCAATGTCCTACAGAGAAGAAAAAGAACAATTTTCAATTGAGTATTTCTTAAATACTTAACACAAATGGCAGAACATATGGCACAAATTAAAAAGGATCATCACTTAAAATCACTAAAAGAAACATCAAAGAGTTCCTGGAGCACAATAATATGTCTCGAATGAAATCATTTTCAGGGCAAGTATCATATATCATATCATTTGATGGTTCCACAAAAAATAAAGCAACTCTTCAGCCAAAAAATAGATGATATACAAAAGGTGAATTTGACAACTTTATGCCTTCCCACATTATTATCTTCTTTACTATCATAGACATCAATCATGATACTTGGTTTTGGCTTTACTAAGTCAACTTTTTCCTTTTAAAGAGAAAATAGTACATATGATATCAACATCTATTTACAATTTGATAATACTAGTTTTCTTTTTCTTTTTGGTACATTAATACTAATATTTTCATCATTAAGTCAAGAGACCAATTCAACGTAGTGCCTCCTTTCTCAGCCCAAAGATCCCACACTTTTTGGTTGCCAGAACAAATCAATGGTTGTTTTACTTAGACCTTCATCTAAATAAGAGAACAGAAACACTAAAGTTCTTCTGAAGTTAAAATTTTAAACATATACTAAGAAACACACCACGGCAAAGATCGGCCCTTCAAACACTAAAGCTCTTCTGAAGTTAAATTTTAAACATATACTAAGAAAACAGAAAGATTGATACAAATTCCGAAAAATCTGTGGCATACTTCTCCAACTGCAATGGTGATGATATGAGGAGTGAAACCCATCCCAGCTGAACCAGACATCAATTCACCTGGCAATAACCACTAAAAATATCAAACAGAAAAATATATATATAATATATATTTAAAGACAGAACCAAGCTGGTCCTTGTAGTAGACATTTGAATAGTTTAGAGAGTGCAGATAAGGAAATTTGCCAATTTCTTTGCACTGTATATTAGCTAGATGCAAAGGTCAACAAAAATATAAAAGTGGAATTCTCAGTTGCATGATTAAATTTCTGATTTGTTGAGATTAATGTGTAAGTATAAATTGTCAATTATTATCTCAATAAATCACTTTTGATTGTGCTTCTTGAGAGCTTAACCACTTCTACACACAACCCAATAGAAAGATGAATCTCTATCTGGGGTACTATCAAAAGCTTTAATTTTTTGAGATTGGTGTGTAGGTACAAATTTGTCAATTGTTATCTCATAGACAAAATAATACATAAGATATACCTATACACTAAACCAAATCTTTTGATTGTGCATACATCCCAATAAAAACATGTATCTCTATCTGGCGTAAAGTTTTGACTTAATGAGATTACTCTACAGCTATAAATTATCAACTATTATCTAACAGACAAAATAATAAACAATGGTATTGCTTGGAGACACACGAGCGTTTCCACATGAAACTTGTAATATTTAAATTATAAAATTTATATCAATCTTAGAAAAATAAAGAAAAAGACAAGTGATGTAACGGCCAAAGCAATCAAGATTTCAACAGTCCAGAGTTTCATAGAAAAATTCAAAAATAATTTGTATTGATATACTAATATCTCAATAAATCAAAACTTTTGACAGCTCAACCGCTTCTGCACACAACCCATCTACCTTGTAATCAGCAAAATTTTAAGAGCAAAGAACTTAATAACTTATACTAAATTATATTGTAATAAAAAAAGTCATTGTTAATTCAGTTCATCCTGATATTAAAAAAAAAAATGAATAAACAAACCTTAACTCAAAAAACAGAAAATATACAACTAAAAAAGACTTGGAGTAACATCTCAACTTCAAATTATGATTAATTTACTTTTATTTAACACACAACAAAATAAAAAACTGTAACAGAGAATTACCAAGAGAAGCCAATTGCTGTTTCTTCCCAGAACCAGGAGGTCGCCCTCTACCACGTTTCGGGCTTTGAGTCATGGTTCCATGATGACTAGCTGGTGTTGGAGTCAATGTCAATGACACAGCTCCATCAGTACCATATTTTCTAGGCCTTCCTCTCTTCCTTTTGACAGCTTCACCAGTTGCAGCCCCAGAAGGAGCACCAACATTGACACATTGAGATGAAATTCCTGAAGATTCTAATGGTAATGTGGATCCAATTGTACTACCCCCAATGCTTGATTGAAATGGTACATTGGGATTAGACAGTGGACGCATACTAGGTGAGTTGTGCAATTCAGGTTGAGTTCCAGAACCAGGCATTCCTCTCTGCATATAGTAAGATGCAGACCCAGATAATGCAATTTGATCCCCACGATCCATGCATTTACTTTAAGTTCCTTCAGAAACTTTCACTTTCACAAGAAACTTTGACCCCTCAATATTCAATTAGCCAAAGTTCACAACCTAGTTCTGTTCTCAAATACAGTCAATGACAAATTTTGTGGGAAAAGAAAAAAATGCACAAGTCAGAAAAACCATAAAAATCAATGAAATCTAAAGTGCAGTCATCAACAAGTGTGTTAATAAGTGCTTATAAATTATATCATTAATAACTGTAGTCTGAGAAGAACAACCATAAGTCCTTCAAATCAGAAACTGAAGCTTTACACAGATAAAGTTTCTCAAAAGAAGGCACCCTATTGATACATAAATATGAACGTCTGATATCTATATGTGCAGAACAAAAGGAAAAGAAAAGGACCGAATACTGAAAGGCACCCAAACATGCAGAAGACAAACATAAAGTAGAAGATAGATCAATGAAAATGATGGAAAGCCTAGCTAGAATGCAATCCAAACAAACAAGGGAAACAGTCACAAGACCAATATTAAGGTGAAGACAAAAAGAGAAGCTAGTTTACAGCTTACCAAACTACATAGAAACAACATAAAGGCTTCACATTGAAGATAAAGACCTGGTGAACTGTTACAGGTTCACTCTCTCACCAACCCATAATAAAACCTTAAACACCAAGCAAATTCCAAGGCAACCTCAAACACCCATATAAACACCAGAAAATCAAAAATTCAAGAAGAAATTTTTTTTTTTTCAAAGAAGAACCAAATATCACAAGATACTTTGAACCCAGTTTCAAATTCAAGTAAAGAGCACACAGAATGCCACACTACAAAAAACCCAAAAAAATATCATATAGAAAGTTACAACCTTGGAAAATTAGGCCAAGACTTGAACAGATTTCACAACCCAATTATAAGAAAATGATAATGCTATGAATGCGTAATGAATTTTCATTACAGAGTGGAGAGAGAGAGGGGAAGAAACAGTAAAAGGGAACAATTACTAACATCTGAGGAGAGAGAATCAAAAGAGTGGTGTGGTAATAATGCACAGAGTTATGAACTGGAAGCTAGTGAGAGTTTTGAAAAAACGTTCAACAGTTTTTCCTGAGGGAAATTAAAGAGTGGTGGGTGACAGAAGTGCACAGAGGAGAGAGAGAGAGGTGAAAGTGAAGATTGAGTGGAAAGAAAGACAGAAAGGAGAACAACAACAACATTAACTACAGAATGAGAAAAAAAGGAAAAACAAAAACAAGATATTATTGAATAGTGTTGTGTTGTGTCATGTGTGTGTGTTTGTGTTTCTCTCTCTCTCTCGGTTTGTGTGTGTGTGTGTGTGTGCAGTGTGCACAAGTCCTTATCGTAATGCAAAGATTTCTAGGGCTGAAGGAAGGAAGGGTCTTAGATTTCTCTCTCCTATTGAGCTAGCTTATTGCTGTACCCCGCTTTCACTTCACAAACAAACAAATCTTCAACAGAAAAAAGCTCTTTCTTCATTGTTTTGTTTCAGATATTTGATTGGAAATTTATCCACAAAATATATATATATATATATATATATATATATATTAAATTGAGAATTGTCTATCATTTTGAATGAAAAGGTAAATTGTGAAAAAATTAAATGTAGGACCCATGAAAGAAGGATATGTAAGAAAGGAGAGAGAGATGAGAAAATAAAATATATATATATATATTGGATTGGAAATCAATGAATAATCAATATTTTTATCTTATTTTTAATTTTTAACTTGATATCTCCAAAATAAAAAACGGAGAATTTGATTATTTTTTTTAATTGTCAATTAAATATATGATCTTTATTATTTGATTTATAATGTTTACTAAAATTAAATATTTGAACAATTTTGATTACAAAATAGAAGAGTTTATTATTTTTTTTCTTTTCAAAAAAAAATTATACAATTTTACAAGATTTGATATATCTAAACAATTGATGTTTATGGTTTAATGTTTGTATAGTAAATAGAGATAATTTATTTTCATCACTAAAAAGTCACAATTTTATCTTGAAAGATTAAAAAATTGTTGTAAAAAACACTTCTTAAATTAAATTAAAAAATACATTGATTTTAACTTTATGTGAAAAATAACTTATTTGCTTTTACTGAAGAAAAAAATAGTTTATAAAGTTAACGTATAACGTTTCTCGAATTTTTATCTTCTAAAATTCCAAAATTATATTTTAATAAAATTCATGATAATAAAATTTTATTTTTCTAAATCTCAAAATATGAAATTACTAAAAATCTTACAAGAGAAATATTTTTTTCTAAATTAAAATCACTCTAATATCATTTAATAACTTTTTTTAAAATAATTTTATTTCAATGTCTATCATTGAAAGTTTCTATAATATAAATTGTGTAGATAAAATATCATATTAATCTTTCACCAAAAAAATATTATATTAATCTAAATATGTTTAATACTTTATTAAAATTCAACAATTTTGATTAACAAAAAAATAAATTCAACAATTTTACAAGATTTGATTTAAACAAATGATGTAATAGGTAGTTGTAATTCTTGGATCAATAAAAAGTAACAATCTTAATAAAATTATTAAATGATGTGAAATTATTCAATTTTATAATAATGTATACCGAGTTTTCCTCTTCAAAATAAAAATTATGATTTTAAAAGAAATCATATTTTTTTGAAAATAAAATTACTAAAAATAGACCATACAATCGAACATATCAAAAAAAAAAAAAAAAACAAGGAATCAATAAATGAATAGATTTGATTTAAATAATATGGACCACGGGGATTGTCAAGCGAGGCTATCCACGCGCGTAGTTGGACGAATATTCCTATACAAAATTGAGGTGCTAGATTGCCTCTAAATCAACCAAAATATCTGAGGACTCAAAAATAATTATTAAATTACTTGATTTATATTAGTTAATGAATAATAATTAAATTATTTTATTTCATTTTTTGGTTTGAATTTTAATAAATTATCAAATTATTTATCCCAAATATTTAATCTTAATTTTTTTTATAAAATTTTCATGCATAGTTTAATTCTTGAATTTAAATTTTGTTATAAACGGTTATTTGGAAAAGAAAAAAAAAACTTTTTACGGAACAACTAGACTTTAGTTCTTACCCAAAAATCCTAAAATTTTGTTAAAAAAAGACGCAAGCATTTTTCTAAACCTGATTACATTTAAATAAGATTTAGTTTTTTCATACACTTTTTAAAAGGAGGTTTTGTTTCACCAAAAAATAAAAATAAGAAAATTAGCGTGTGGTAGAAGAGAAAAAAATTATTTAAAAATCATAATTATTGGATATATGATGGGAAAGTGAATTTTATGAGAAAGTTAAAAAATAATTGTTTAACAAACCAAAATATTACCGAAAAAATTATGGACAAATTAATATTTTGCTGATAAAATCATAATATTATCCTCTAGGTGATATTCTTACTTGAGTTACTTCAATTTTACACACAAACTATATTCTCAATTTCTCATGCAAATAAGTTTTCTAGGTAATTTTTTTCCAAACCTCTACCAAATATGGTTTCTTTTTGGATCTCATCCCCATTTTTCTATTTAATAAAATAAAATCCTTCTACGAAACACTCCTTAAAAGATTACTCTAAAGAGAGAAATTTTTAAATACTTTCATGGTCGAAATTTTCCTACTTTATACCATTAAACTTATATTATTTTAAATATATATATATATATATATATATATATAATATATTATTTTTATTATATTTTAAATGTTGAAATATATTTAATTGAAAGTAAATCAACTTCTTATTATATTTTTCTTCTATTTTTTTGGTGAAAATATTTTTCTTCTATTTTAATAGGGAAGATGCTTATTTTTTTAAATGACATAACTTATATCTTTTCACTTTCATAAATAAGTAGAATTCACACCTTTATTTTTTTGTCAATTATCTTTTCTATTTTATCTATTTTTTTTCTCTTAAAATAATATCACTTTACATTTTTTAAAATGATACATATTTTTTTCACTCTAAAAGAGGAGAATGATGAAAGCGCGTGTTGAAGAGTGACAAACATGTTGTGACAGAGAGAGCTGACTGAAAAAAACGGGGTTTGGCACTCTCTCACTGACTCAGTCTCAGAAAGATGGATGACTTTGTTTGCATGTGACTTTATCTCTCTTTCTATGTATTATTCACTCTTCTTTTTCTCTCTGTGTTATTATGTCAATGGCCCATCTCATCACCCAAGAAAAATATCTATCAAAAAAGTTAGGATGGCTTCATCTCTCTCTCTCTCTCTCTTCCCCTCCATCACACAAACTTCCAACCAAGAATCTCTTCTATATACTCAAATTCCCATCACAAAACCAAAAAATAAAATAAAAAATATCATCATCAAATTGTCCGACAATCATTATGAGAGGGCATGATAAAATTTGTGTACACATATGATCAAGATACAATCACTTGATAGAATGTTTGTTAGATAAATATATATTATTGTCATAGGTTATAAAATAAATTAGAATTAAAGAACATGTCAGGTAAGAATGAAAAAATAAAATAAAGAATAAATATCTTTTTAAGTTCCTAACAAAAAATATGATTCTCACTTTAGTCTCATATAAAAAAAAATTATCTCGAGATTCCTAAGAAATTCAAAGTGGACTCATTTAGTTGAAATTGTGGTTTCTCACAAATTCAAAAAAGTCCGACATTAGTTCCTAAAAAAGATTAAAATTGGTCAACTTTAAATTTCATAGAATCAAGGGACTAATTCTTTTTACAAGAGATTAAAGTGGAGATCGAATTTTTTGTTAGATATAAAAAAAAATATTTACTCTAAAATGTTTTTCACCCAAAAAAAAACAAGTAATGTGTTGAAAGAGTGGTGTGCTAGCAGCTCAAGGCCCCTTATGAGAACACAAGTTCAACACCCGAGTAGTTTCCTTTAATGCTCTGTCCCCTCACAATTAAAATTTCTTTTTGCAATGAATGTAAATATTTCTTTTAAAAAAATCATTAAATTGTGACAGTAGAAAAACTTAAATTTAAAATTAAGTTAATCAAATTAATTAAAGTTTTGAGAACACAAGTTCAACATCCGAGTAGTTTCCTTTAATTCTCTGTCCCCCGAATGCGAGGGCAATGTATGTAAATATTAGGGAAAAAAATCATTAAATTGTGAGAGTAGAAAAACTTAAATTTAAAATTAAATTAATCAAATTAATTAAAGTTTTATTTTTGATAATAAAATTAATTAAAGTTTTGACTATCAATTGTTCGACTAATCGGATTCGATCCAGGTAAAATTACATGGATGGCAAAAAAATTCCTATTAAATTTGAATACAACTATAATTTTAGGAACTTAAACTCAAGAACACTAACTAAGTGAAAATAACCTTTTCTGAGTTGATTCATATGTGAAATATAAATATAAATATATAGAGAGAAGTTCTTCACTTCTTCTATGTCAGTCAACATTAATTAATTAATAGTGCTTTTCTTCGTTGTAATTTTCAAATAATATTTTAAAGATACGTTTGGTTTGAAAAGGATATGTATTTTGAGCCCCACTAAACGTGCTATTAATAAATTGTTGACTGTTGTCTTCGTTCAAAGGTTTATAATTGCTTGATTAGCTACTAATGGGAATATTTATAAGAATACCTGATAAAAAGATGTGAGTGGAACGTATTTTGACCACACTAAATAATAGGTCATAGCATCTCTCTCATCCTATATTATACCAAACATGGGATTAGATTATTCTTAGCATGTCCATTGTTTTCCATAATTTCCTTAATCCTATTAATATAAATAATGGAGAGCTGCTTGTACCATCTATAAGTTCTAGACTGTATAAAGTGAAGATGTGATTAATAAAAACAAAATCCTTCATTTGGCCCACTTGGGGTCTTGAATTAGATTCCTCTCCTCCAGATATGGAAGTACTTGAATTCTGTGTTTATATTATAATATTCTTGACAACTTCAATGTTTTTATATTGCATTTAATAATGGGTTTTATAAGAGTTATGTACTAGGAAAAGTGATCATGGAATGTTATAGAGATTCATTTTGCGTGCTTTTTTTTGCTTTAAAAAGTGTGGATCCCATAAAATGTTATATGTGTAGAAAAAAATTTATGTCATGTTAAATGATGAATGTAAACTCATTTAATAATATTATGTCTTATCAGTAAAACTTCATAACTTCTATATCCTGATAAAATATAATATAATTTATAATGTTTTAGAGAAAAATTATAAATATAATTTTTTAGAAAAGTCATTGTTATATTTGTGGTTGTTCCTTTCAATACTCAAATATAATATAGGATTTTTGTACACACATTCTGATTTTCACATTGAACATTTTTTTTTTTTTTTAACAAAAAAAAATAAATATATGGCACATCTCATTGCACAGTTTCTCTCCATATTGTTTTATTTGACACGATTTAATATGGCAATTGGAACTTTAACCCATGACACAATCTTTTTGTTAATATAATATGAGTGAGGATATTCTATTACTATAACATGATCTAACAACTTTCCTACAACATTATACTTCTATTTCCCTATGTTTTATCGATAAAACTTCATTCAAAAGTGTCTTATTGATGAATATAGAGTAATTTATAAAAATTTATAAATAAAAAAAAAATTTAGATATAACTTTTTCCATTTTACAATCATTGTCCATATTTGTGGTTGTTCCACAATACTCACATATAATATAGGATTTCTGGAGCATTGTTCTGATTTTCACATTGAAGAGGAAAAGGTTTTTTTTTTAACAATATAATTCCAACTTTCTTGGACATCTCTGTGCCAGTTTCTCTCCATATTGTTTTATTTGACACGATTTAATATGGCAATTGGAACTTTAACCGATGACACAATCTTTTTGTTAATATAATATAAAAAAAAAAAAAAAAGTATTTTGCAAAGTGGTCTGTGGTGGATTTAGACCTGACGAAGATGGTAAAGATGATTGGCGAAAATGGGACTGCATATGTCAAATAGTACATCAATCTCAAGACATGAAAACTAATTAAAAGGTTTGTACTGGTGAAAACTAATTAAAAGTCAAGTACTTTGGATGGGAAAGTTATGGAACCTCATCAATTTATATCAATTCAAAGAACTTTGACTTGTACAACTCAATTTTAATTTAACATATTTTTGCACAATAATCAAATTATTTTTATGAGATTTAACATTATTTTATGAGATTTATTTTTATTATAATAAGAAGAGAAAAAAATTTAGTCCTTTTTTTGGCCAAAAATTTTTGTATTACACTCGCATAAAAATAATAAATTTTATATAATAAAAAGAGAAAAAAAAATTGGTCAAATTCATTTATTTTTATACGAGTGTGGCAAATAAAAAAATTCTGTGTAGGAACATAATTAAGGTTGTCAAAATAACCAAGACATTAATAATAATTACGTAGGAACATAATCACATTGGTTTTTAGCCAACTCATATTATAGGCTTGAGAAACATTTTCACATATACTATGTATCTTATCTAGGTTCACCATACTATTTTTAGAAGATTACATGCTATACACCTTTTTTCATTGAATTTCAATAGTGGGAAAGGATTTACAAAGAAAGAAAAAGATGAGGTAGGAAATGAAAGAACAAAGATTAATGTTGGCTGATGAAGCAACCCTCAACCTCTATCTGTTGAGAGTAATAAGTGGTGTCTTTTGGTATAGAATTTTTTTTTTTCTCAAGAAGTATTAGTATTTCTTTGACTAAGAAATCCTACTTATGTTTTGTTAGGAACTCCATCCACGTCATATTCTTTGATAAGATCAACAAAACACTTAACTTTTACAAGTAAATTAAACAATCACCCAATCTTTAAAGGGACGAGCTACCATTCCATTTATGACAATACAACTATAATCCTTGCTTGCTTTATTATAAGCCATCATTACACTAATAATTAGAATAAAGTTATGGATCATCTAAATGAAGAAACTTAATGCTTTCTTTAAAAAAAAATGGGTTTATTTGTTATACTAATTTCAGTTATATATAGAGAGAGAGAAATATGATCCATGGACATAATTGCAATTGCACTTTACATAATTGAAACATCAAAAGAGAAAAGATAACTAGGCTGATTACATTTTCCTAACAATTGAATTGGGTTTGGAGGGGAAAATCAGGTAGGGACAAATTTCTAACTTTTTCATTTGATCAAGAAAAGGAAATTCTTTCATAATAAATCATTCTTTGTTATTAGGCCAAATTCATAATCAACCTAAAAAATGATTTTGGGTAAGTTCGGCCAAATTTAGCCCATAAGTAAGTTGATCCCTAATTGCTGTGGTTTACAACTTTAGGCTATGTTTGAGTCTTTTTAAGGTGAGTGAAAAAGAATACTGTATAATAGAATGGAATAGTGTTTTTATCTCATCATTTAGATGTTTAATAATAAACTTATAATGAAAGTAAACGAAATGATAAGAATTATAAATATTAATATCATTATTTTTAAGTTAGAAGTTACTTATAAGCTAAAGTTAAAAAAAAAAAAAAGCTTAAAAAAAGAAGCTAAAAGCTGTTTGGTAATTACATAAGATTCTTAGCTTAAAAGCACATGTTTCAAGAAAATTATATCTCTCTATTTTATAACTCTTAATTTAAAAAAAAAATACACAATTCAAGAAAAACAGATTAGAGCTTAAAAAAAAGCTCCTCATAGGAGTTTCTAGTTTTCAGTTTTTTTCTTCATTATAAAAAAAAAAAGAATTTTTCATTATAAGAGCTTTTTCCAAAACCTGTTTGGCCTAGCTTATGCTTATAAGTAGCTTCAAGCTTAAAAAAAAAAATGATCCAAACAGACACTAAACCTAGGAATGAATTATGAAAATATAGTTTTATGGGTTATTCCATCCTATATTCTCAAATGTAGAGGAGAAGAAAATTGGGAGGATAAAAAGGTATAGAGTAAAATGATGTACGTTCAATTTCATTAATTTCAATACATTCTCTTAATGTCTAAACAACGGTATATCTCGAATATATAATGTAGGAGGAATAACACGTTAACACCAACCCCATGTGGTTTGACGTAACATATGAGGTTGTCTCGAAGGTGTGGTCAGCATCTCTTTAATGCAAGATGTTACTCTAAGGATTTGAATTTTGAATTACATTCCATACAAACACTGGAATAAGGATGCATATCTATAATTATTCTATGCAACCTACAAGTAAAACCACAACATTTAACTCACAAAATGCTTGATACACCGAGCTATATGTGTTGCCAAGCAATTTGAATCTAAACTCTCAGCGGTTCAAGTTCAATATTTGATTTTAATGTTAACATTGGTTATTTGATTTTAACTGTTACTACTTTAAGCCACTATGATTTGTCTAATGCTGAGAGATTTAAGTTGTATTAAGTTATGTATTCAATTTTTACTTGTATAAAAAAAAACTGCTACTTCGGAGAGAGTTTCGTTTAGCTACTGTAGAGAATAAAATTGAAAATAAATATGGTATGAGAACTAAAAGTTTAATTTAACACAACTACTTAAACAACATATAGCACACATCATAATCCGTTAACCACATAGGACGAATACATCATGGTGTTATCATGGCCGTGTATGAGAGTGTGATTTGAGAAGAAGAAAAAAATTGTATAGGAGTCGAATTGAAAACATACTTTGTATAAGAAACAAACTGAAAATGGTTGTCATGTATAGGGACCAAAATTTTAATTTATCAAAAAAAAAAAAAAAAAAAACCTTATCTAAAGAGGGGAAATGGTGACCAAAATTGTTAAAGCTTTGCCACTACCTCCCTCAAATACTTTTGGAGCTGCACTTCTGCAATTACTTCTATCTCAGTTTCATCTTACAAAAAGAGAACCCAAATGTTATTAGAATGAAATGTACATAATAAATTATCCCAAATTTTTATCGTACTAAATGACTTTACAAGATTTTTCATTCCAAGTATTTAATCTCAATTTTCGATGTACTCAAATACAAACCTTAAAAAGGAATGTAACAGCGCCAAAACGAGAATTTCATGCAAGAAAGGGTAATATTTTATCTTTGGTCTTGCCAGGGGCTGACCCCGTGTTCCTTTCATATGGCTTCACTTGTTGGGCTATTGTTTTGGGCTCACTATCATTCGTACATGTCTGAAGGAAAACACAAGAGGCCAAACAAGACCAACACTCCGACACTTTCTGACACTCCACAAAGACTAAAAAAAGAATTCAAAAGATGCATTGTATTACGTTTTAAATTCAAATTATTAAATTTGTTAAATTACAATTAACATTCAATTGAGTTTAATATAAATATATGAGATATCTTATTTTTATTTGCAAAATTAATATATATTATAAATTTAGCTTCATTTTTTTTGTTAAATCATTGAACATTAAATATAATATACACTACATAAATTAAAAATATTATGTAATATCAAGATGTGTCCTAACGTATCAAAATCTAGCATTTTTTATAATTAACGTGTCGGAATGTCGTGACAATGTTGATGCAACATAAAACACCACAAGGCTAGTATTCTTTAGTTTTGGGCTCAGTATGATTATTCTCGTTCTCGTGGTTAATGATGGATAGCAGTAGAAACATTCACACACAAGTTTTTCTATCTTAAGAATCTGTTTACACACCCAAACCTGTTGACTTATGTGTGAAAAGTGAAAGGGTTTTATTTTTATCATATAACATGATATTTTCCTATACACACATTAAAGAGGTGAGGTCCACATGTTTTTCTTTCTCTTTCATCATTCCACTTTCTCTATACCTTTTGTTGTGTGTTGGAAACAACACTTACATCATGTAACATAACATTAATAAAACCCAAAGTGAAAGGGTTTTATTTTTATCATGTAACATGATATAATATCACTTTCCTACACACATTAAAGAGGTGGGGTCCACATGTTTTTCTTTCTCTTTCATCATTCCACTTTCTCTCTCCCTTTTGTGTGTGTGTTGGAACAACACTTACATCATGTAACATAACATTAATAAAACCCAAAGTGAAAACACCCTTAAGTTCAAATTTATAGATATGTATATCACTGTGCTTCCAAAAACCAAAAAGGAATTGCTCAACTAAGGAGATCGGCGGATATGAATGTTTTCTGATGATATCTACAATCATCACACATCTATTCTACCAAACATTAATGTCTAAGCTGATTACTTTGGCACACAGAATACACTGTCAAATTAGGCATCCCAAGAAAGGACTCATTGTCCCCCCAAAAATTATCCTTTTCCAGTAAATTTCACTTGTGGTCGCTCTGTCTTCCAGTCAAACAGATTATACTCCCACCTGAATCCAGAACAAAGAATTTAAGTAGTTTAAGCAGTTTTATATTGATTCGGAAACAAAAATGTTACCCTAAAGAATTTGAAACATCAAGACAATTAAGCAAGCATTGTTGGGCTCACAATGCTAAGATTCAGCCTTGTATAACAGTAAACTAACAAAATGGGCACCAGTTATCTCTTACTAGCTGAGAATATAAGCAGTTTTATGTTGACAATACTCACTAGAACAATCAGTTACCATTCTTAAGGATTTGAAATCAAGACAAATAAACAAATGTTCCTGCGCACAATGCTCATAATAAATAGCCTAAAGTCATAGTAGTTAATTGCCCCTCAATAGCGCCGCAAGCCGCGGCGTACGGGCGTTGCAGTGCCTCCCCACAAGAAACCGCACCGCATCGCACCGAAACGCAATAGCGGCTATTGCGATCAAATTTGCGGCTATATTGTGTCATATAAGGAAAAATGTCAATTTTGTCCTAAATTTAAATGTGTAACAGAAAAAATTTAAGGGTTTTTTAGTCTATCCGTGTCTCTCTCTGTCACTTATGTTACATCTATCTTTAAAAAATGTTTCTTTTTGTCATTATTTCTGTCATATATCTATTCCATTATTTCCGCAACCACAACCTGCTATAACGCTATAGCGTTTTTCGAGGTTGGCCGTGACATGCCACAATCCGTATTTGATAACTATACCTAAAATATGGGCATGGATTACACCTTACTAGTTTCTCTAACAATAGAATGCATCCAGTGCTCACAGAAGTATGTACCTCATCATTAAAACAAAACGCTAAACTCTATTCACACCCACAGCCGATTTACAATACAGATTTGATATATAGGCAACATTAGCAAGCACCACAAAATGAAGACATAACATAAGTGTAAAATTTTATAAATTCAATTACAAGATGTAAAGATAAAAGTTGACAGTTAATTAGAGACAAAATTGTAAAAGAGAGACAACATCATATAACTGAACAGAAAAAGGATATGGAACCTCAAAACAACTCTGTCATCTATCAATTTCAAGTTTCCTAAAATTACACAAGTCAAACCTCATTTGTCAAGTTCCATTGCCTGGGCAGCTTTAGCTTTAGCAAGAGCTGTCAACTTGGTCTTCACTTTTCTCTTCCCAACCTGAAATCCACTCCCACCCTTCTTTTTCTTGCCACCACCATCAACCTAAATTCGTTAACCCGGTTATAACAAAACCATGCAAAAGACAATTGATCCTTAAAAAACACAAAAACACGCAAAATAAAGAAGCACAATTTAATCTCTCTACTTTTGGTTTTCCTACCAAAGTTTGAATCTAATATTCAGATATACACTTAACAACATCTGTTTAACTTACTTCAGCTTTCAACTAATAATAAAGAATTACAATTACGAGCTTAAACTTTAAATTTGACCCACTATCTCAGCAAACAAAAAGTTAAGAACTTTTTACATCAAAATTCAAATCGAAGACAAATATAGGAAACCCAAAATCATATATTCCCAAATTTTTCAAACAAATAAATAAATAAAAACCTCAGCAGACAAAACCCTCGAAACAAGAAAATCGAGAAATTAAATGCAAACTCTCACTTTCATCTTGTTTTTCTTTGCGTGGAGCTTCTTTTCTAGCTTTTCCTTGTCTTGCTTCTCTCCTGAAAGATATATATCAACGAAATCAGAACATGAATTGAAAGTTTTGGCGAAAACGAAGGGTATTAGCAGAAGGTGAAAGTACTTCGGAGATCGAATTCGTGCTGCTTCTTTCTCTTGGCAAGGTTGTTCTTCTTCGACATTTTTCCTCTGCACCACTGATTGCTCGATCAAAAATTCGGTATCGAAGAATACAGTTGTTATATGTAAAGTAATTTCAGAAAACCCTAACCCTAATCCAAAGGAATTTCAGTTAATTTACATAAGGAAGATAAAAAAAATTTAACATTATCTCTTTTTTTCAAAAACTTTTTAGCATTCTCCCTCTTTGATCTGGTGATTAGATCAAAGAGAAAATGCTAAAAAAATTTGAAAAAAAAGAAAATGTTGAGTAAGTTGGTAGTGAAAAATTTTGGTAGTAATAATATCCCTCCTCGGTATCCAATTAGGATTTTAAACGATTGAAAAAAAATCACGTGGTATTCAATTAGTATTTTAAAAGATATTTTATAGTACATCTAAATTCGTTGGTATTCAGTCACTATTTAAAACAAAGGAAAAATAATCTTGTAGTAATCAAAAATCTTATGATTTTAATGGATTTTCTATTAATGTGAATTTCGTGAGACTTTTTAGTGAAAAATATAAATTGGACGACTCTCTCACAATCTCACTCTAACTTCTAGAATTTCTTTAGATTTCTCTAGTAGTGTTTTTTCTTTCTTTGACGTGTTGACCCGCTCGAAACCGGGTTCGGCCACGAGAGCTTCGTCAAAGCTCAAAAATAATATATTTTTGAGCGATTTTCATCACAAAGTAATCCATTAAAAACAAAACAACAAGATTCTAATATAATCTATCTCAACAATAGCAGATTTTTTGGAGCTTTTGTAAGTTTAAAAACTAATTTATTAAGCTATGTGTTGCGATTTTTTTGGCACAAAAATGTATAATTTTTGTATTAAAAATAACATAAAACAGTAAAAAAATAACAGGGAAACTAAAACCCTCAAACTAATTTTCATTTTTCATCAATGAAACAGATCAATTTAAAAAAGATTGAAACTTTCATAATATAAATCCTATATTTTGTAACAATATATTCATGAACGAAATTCCTTTGCTATAGGAAACGATTTCAAACAATTTTTATATCAATAGATAACTAAAACTTATTTTTCAAAACCCCAAAGCAATTTAATGTTTTAATGTATCGATTGAAGATAATTTGATAAATTATCCAAACTTTCATGTAATAAAACTCAGAAATTCATATTCGAAATTTTCTTAAAATACTTAATGAAATCATGCATATGATGTATGGTTAGAAAACTCTTATCACGTAGAACAAAAACACTAAGATAATGTTTTTTAAAAAAAAACACTAAGATTTCAAGATCAATTTCAAAATATTTCGAATGAAATTTTATCATTAACTTTAGGTTCTATATGCAAATTTAGAATTGTTTTAATAAATAAATAAAAATTGGATCTTATAATCATATACACATAACTCTGATACCAAATGAATAAAGTAATTTTCAACTCATTGGTCAAATCAGAGAGCATGAACAAAAAATATTAATGTATGGAGAATTAATATAGCTTTGGATATGTGGAAAGCTGTTGCTTATTAATTTTGAATGTTTGTAAAAAATTATATTATGTTTTATTTATTGAGAAAATTATATTAGATTTTAATTTTTTTTGTTGATATTATTGTATTTCTTTGTTATTTTTCAGATTGACTATTGTAATTTTAAATGTTTGTTTGAAATTCATATGATTTTTTAAAATCTTATACATCTATATTGTCCTTTCAAATCTTATAAATTCTATTAAAATTCTTTAAAATCAAATCTTATAAAATCTTGATTGTAAAAAATCTTTTAAAAAAGTCTTTAAAGTCCGTCCAATTCTAAATAATTTTTTAAATTTTATATGATTTTTTATCTCAAAAAAATCTTTCAAAATCTTAATTCAATAGACTCCCCTTAGTAATATTTTAAAAACAATTGAAGATAAAAACAAATAATACTTTTTTTTAATTTCGTAACATATGTCTTATGGATGGTTAACAAAATTCAATTTTTATTAATCAATAAAAATGTCTAATAAATATTCTTATAACTACTTATATAAATTAATCTGAAATCTCGCCTTTAAATTTTTCCCTAAAAATAACAAGGAAAAGGTTTGGGAAAATATTACAAAATTAGTAAAATAGGAGCACTAAATGTAAATTGAGGGAGGATATTCTTACTACCAAAATTTTCCACTACTAACTTACTACCTATCTAATCACCATTGAATCAGAGAGAGAATGTTAAAAAGATTTTGAAAAAAATGAAAATATTGATCCAATGGTAATTAAATAGGTAGTAAAAAAATTTAGTATTAAGAATATCCCTCTCATCTTTTATATCTCTTCAGTATTTATATTGTACCTTTTATTTCTCTCCGCTGTACTAATTATAAAAAAAAAGAGTAAAAATATTACATTTTCAATATATATAAACGGGTTGCATGGCAGTTTGCCCGCTTTAAACTTGCTACTTTGTGTTAGTGGTTGAAAAAGGATTGCTTGTCTCAAGGGATTCTTTGGTGCAGGTATAAAATCCTGCCTCAAGCAGTTTTTTCGAAAAATCTTAGGGCCAGAGAACAAGCCAAAAAATTTTGGTTGGAGGATTAGTCTCGTCCTTTCTCCGGTTGCAAAGCTTAATGCACCCACTGTCACAATGGGGGCTAGCTCAAACGGGCCATACCCCGAGGGCATGGTGCCCGGAGAAGGTTGAATGGGGATACCTCTTAGCAATTTTCCAAAAAAAAAAAAAAAACCTAGGGCCCAGGGTGAGTGATTGTCCCTAAGGAGGCGTTTTGTTAGGCAATTTTTGTCTAAAATACCTAGGTAACGGAGATTGTGAATTGAACATTACAACGTTTGGTAGAAGATTCACCAAAAATATGCCATGAAAATTGAATACCCACATCTCAGGTCGTGTTTTGCAGTTGCCCGAGAAAGAAAAAACTAGCCTGGAAAAAATGTCCAAAATGACCCTAATGTATTGTTGACAGTCACTGATGAGTACCTTTCCACTCTTAATTTAACAATGCCTACTTTGGTAATTTAACAAGTTATCCCATTAATATTTTGCTTTCTACCAAACATAGATTTTTAAAACTTACTTAATTTACTCGGTAATATTTTGTACTACTAAACAACTTTTTATCTATTGTATTTACCTGGTTAACAAAATTTTATCATCTACCAAGCGCCCCCTAAAGGCCTGTTTGATGTGAGCTATAAATAAGCTTAAATTATTATATTTATGATATTTTTATAGTTATTTGGTGTGACTATCATATAATAAAAGCTTATATAGCAAAAATCTCCAAGGATAATTCAGTTGACAGCTGAGCTTCCGAGGGTTTGCTTGGGTCAGGGGTTCAAACCCGGTCTCAAGCAAATTTTTGGAAAATCTTTGGGGGCCAGAGGACATGCCTCTCTCCTTAAAGGGGGATTAGTTTCATTCTTCCTCCGGTAGCGAAGATAGCTGGATCCTTTAAGCATGCTGGCAAGGGTTCGATCACTGACTGTGTGTATAGAAAAGGTTTTGTTAGGAGAAGAGGTTGTACCCACGATCGCGTGATCTTTCCACCTCGAGGGGATTAGTCATTGGCTTTCAGTTGGAGGAGGCTGAATGAGGGTACTCTCCAACGATGTATAACTTACCAACAAAGCCCGACACAGTTGGTAGATAGCTGGATCCTTTAAGCATGCTGACAAAGATTCGATCACTTACTGTGTGTATAGAAAAAGGCTTTGTTTGGAGAGGCTATACCCACGATCGCGTGATCCCTCCCCTTGAGGGGATTAGTCCTTGACTTTCGGGTGGGGGATACCCTTGGAACAATTTTTAGAACGATGTATAACTTTATTAGACATAAAAGGGTGTGATTAACATCGATGGCCAGTGCAATTCTCAGCGATTAATATATTATTTAATACTAATATATTAAAATAAAAACTAAATTTTCAATATATTAATTTTTAAAATATTGGAGATTTTTATTTTGGGTTCGCTTTTCTGCCGTAGATAAGTTTTTGCAGTTGCAATAAGTTCAATACAACATTATTTTGGGGTGAAAATGATGGTGTTTTTGTAATTTTAATTTATTTTAAGATTATAATAGTTTTTATATTTATAATTTTTTAAGATTACAATACAAAAATGACGTCATTTTGAGAATAAATGCAGATAACTTATCTGCATTAACTGCAGAAACATTTTTCCCTTTTATTTTTATAAAAAATAATATTTTTTGGACACACTGATCAATAGATTTTTATAAATAATATGGTATGATATATTGAGAATAATTATATAAATTCTTTATTAAAGAGTATTTTTATCAAAAATATTTATTTTTATCTTGTCTAGTATTATACGGTCATTACCAAACACTGGATTATATTATCTTATACAATATCATTTCAATCGTCGGATAGTATTAAAATTTAATCAGATTTTATACAATCAGACCTTATATTTTCATATCTTATACTAGTAGGGCCTGTTTGGTGTGATATATAAGGCCTGATCGTATAAGCTTATACTATACGTTATGACATTTTTAGTTGTTTGGTGTAACCATCGTATAGTATAAGTTTATACAGCAGAATCCATTTATACATCAAAACGATATATAACTTAATCAGGCCTAGAAGGGTATGATTATGCCTGATAAGGGGTTGATGTATTAACCAATGCAATTCTCAATAATTAATATATTATTTTAATATTAGTATATTAAAATAAAAAATAATTTTCAATATATAATTTTTTAAAATATTGGAGATTTTTGTTTTTATAAAAATTAATATATTTATTGGACACACTGATCAACACATTTCTATAAAAAATAATATCATTTGATATATTTGGAAGAATTAAGTAAATTGATTATTAAAATGTATTTTTGACAAAATTATTTATTTTTAACCTATATAGTATTATACGGTGTATTACCAAACATTGGATGATATTATCTTATACAATATATTATCTTATACAATATCATGCCAAATGTTGGATAATATTAAAATTTAATCAGGTCATATACAATCATGCTTTTTACTATCTAGTCTTATACTATCATGCCTTATCCTATACTTTGTACCAAACATGTCCTTACCTGTTTTTTGGGAGGAACTCTGGTCTCTTTATTTAACATGTCCTTACTGTTTGGTATGATGTATAAGGCTTGATAGTATAAAATTATACTATACATTATGACATTTTCAGTTATTTGGTGTAACCATCGTATAGTATAAGCTTATATAGCACAACTCCTTAATACATCAAAATAATGTTTAACTTAATTAGGCCTAAGGGGGTGAGATTAGACCTTATAAGGGATTGATGTATTAAGAACTAATATATCATTTCAATATTAATATATTAAAATAATTTTGTTTAATATATTAATTTTTAAAATATTGGAGAATATTATC
The DNA here is from genome assembly GCA_032173675.1 of Gastrolobium villosum. Lineage (NCBI taxonomy): Eukaryota > Viridiplantae > Streptophyta > Magnoliopsida > Fabales > Fabaceae > Gastrolobium > Gastrolobium villosum. Next base: position 37,591 of record JAVKPL010015134.1, on the reverse strand, counting down.
TTATATAATAACATACCAAATGCTGGATAATATTAAAATTTAATCAGGTCTTATACTATCAAGTCTTATAATAATTTACACTGAATTTTATCATACAAAGTTTTAGTTATGAGCATTATTTTATTTTTCCCATCATATAGATAATAATTCCCCTCCCCGAACCTAAGCCTATAGTTGTCACTTATGAGCTATGAAGCACCGGCACTTCAAAAACACTGACGTGTCGTGTCCGACACTTCCCGACACTCTCGGACACTCCGACACTCCCCGACACTTCAACACACATTATAGAAATTCAAAAAAAGGTTTAAAGGTTACATTACGTTGAGTTTTTAGTTTCAACTATTAGATTCATTGGATTACGATTACTATTTTATTGAGTTTAATATAAACATTTGGGATATCTTATATATATATATATATATATATATATATATATATTCGTATAAGCTTATACGATAGTAAAACTACGCAAATTCTTATTCATTGATTTATGAAAAATAATATTTTGAAGTCTTGATCAAGTATTACTTTTTCAAATTAAATACCAAGTGTTAACTTTGTTGGGTATGCATCATATTTTGTATTAGGGGGCGTTTGGTAGAGGAGATATTTTTTTGTTCTCAGACAAAAAAATTGTCGGGAATATGGTGGAGAAAATTTATAGCCGGGTAAGATAAAAAAAGGTGTTTGGTAGATCAAAATTTATTGCTGGGTAAGATAAAAAAAGAGGTGTTAGCTGTGGGCAGTTTTTTTTACCATAGTTTGGATGGTAAAGTTTTCAATTGAAATCATGTTTAAAATTGTTATCCATCAAAAAAAATTTGCCAACCACTTTTTTATTTCACTCCTACCAAACATAGTTAAATTATTTTCCTCACCCACTCTCGTGGGCAATTTTTTTTTCCCTCCTACCAAACACCCCCTTAAGGTAAACACCTTTGTTGGCGTGTCAGTAAAAAGTCAATTGGGATCCGCTCATCACTGATGACTCATTGCTGACTCACAGATGACTCGTTGTTAACTTATTACTGACGATAAACACCTTTGTTGGTGTGTCAGTAAAAAGTCAATTGGGATCCGCTCATCACCACTGATGACTCACAGATGACTCGTTGCTAACTTATTACTGACGACTCAATATATTTTCCCTTTCTTAATATTTTGAAATCGCATCACTTTTATTGATCAAGCATTATTTTTTTAAATTAAATACCAAGTGTTAACTTTGTTGGGTCTGCATCATATTTTGTATTAAGATAACACCTTTGTTGGTAGGGTTAGTAAAAACTATTTAGGGTCCCGCTCATTACTGATATTTTATTGTTGACTCATATAACTCATTGATAACTCATTACTGACTCACAGATGACTCATTACTCACAACTCATTATATTTTCCCTTTCTTAGTAATTTAGGCAATTTAGGCTTCGGCTTGTGAATAGCGGGTGATAGGATTATTAAAGGGAAAAATGTTTTTGTAGTTATTGCAGATAATTTATCTGCATTTATTCCCAAAACGACGTCATTTTGATATTGAAATCTTAAAAAATTATAAATATAAAGACTATTGTAACCCTCAAATAAATTAAAATTACAAAAACACCATGATTTTTGCCCCAAAACGACGTTCATTGGACTTACTGCAGATAACTTATCTGCATTAACCGTAGAAAAAGCGAACCCATTATTAAATCATATTTATATTTCTTTGTAAATTGAGTGACTTGTAACGAATATAAGTGAGGTGAATATAATACACACAAGTTACATCGGATGAATCACGTAAAACATTGTGTCAGTTTTTTCTTGGGTTTCATGAAAGTTATGTTATAGGAAAAATGATTGTGTTATCTTATAGAGATTCGTTTTGCGTGCCTTAATTTTTGCATTTTTTTTTGTTTCAAAAAATATGGAGCCCATAAAATGTTGTGTGTGTAGGAAAAGTAATTATAATTACATGATGAATATAAAACCCTTTTTTCTTTAATTTCTCTTTTATATTTTTGATTTGTGTGTTATGTATGTCTATTTCCAACAAAGTTAGGAGTCTCACACTCACACCAGAGGAAAAAAAAAAATCGGCATCCTTGTGTATAAAAGCATGACATTGACAACTGTAATAGGATAGTGGGAATTGTTTAGGGCACAAAAACCAGCTCACAGTTGGAAACAATCGAGCATGTGTTGCAAATGTTGAACGCACAATCATTTTGTGTTTTCCTTAAAGCTAGACAGCTAGAAGCAAAATTTCTGCACTAAAACATCATTATGTGCTAAGGATACGTTTTAACTACATAGATATGGGACAAATCTCAATGTTTATGACAAAATATTTCAATATGTTTCTGTTCTTAATTCCCAAATCATAAAAACGAAAGGAGGAAAAATCAAAAATATTTTAATTTTTCTGATAAAGTGTAAGCATCCACAAAGACTGAAGATTTTAATTCAATTTATTTATTATAACTTCTCTTTAAATCCTCCAAAATAATTGGCGGTGGAAAATATGTATAAAAAATAAAAAAATGTAGCAACTGTGTTGTGACAACAAATTATTAATAGAAAATTGTTAACATAACATGCAGATTTCAGATCTTTTAATCTGTACGCATGACATACGCTCATGACATGTCGGTAATAATTGGATTTATTTAGAATTTATCATTTATAATTTAACGTCATAACAAAAAAATTTATACTCACAATATTTTGTTTGTGGGGTCAGCAGCAAAAAAAATAATTCTGGCACGTAAAATGAATCTCTATAACATAACACAAATACTTTTCATACAACAAAATTCTTATAAAACCCATTTATTTATATTTATTTATGAGTTTTATGTTTGTTACGTTACATCTGCAACGTAACAAATTTACCCACACATTTAAGAAGAGAGGAGAGAGAAAATCAAATGATGACGTAGAATTGTGTGTAGGAAGATTACGTTACATGTAACATAAAAAAAATGAAGCCTTATATTTATCAGAAAAGAAAAGACCAAAAAAACAAAAAAGTTTATGTTAGAAAACCAAAGGTTTAGTCCATCATTCATCCCTATCTTCTTATTCTTCTTCTGCTTCTCACTCAGATCTTCAGTTAAGCTTTGAGCTTCTCAAACAACACTATTTAATCTCCTTAGTTGATTCTGTTCATAAAAATATAATTTTTTATTTTATTTTTATTTTTGGGGTTTTAATAGTTTACTTGATCTGTTGGAACAGATAGGGGGTGGTTTTGGAAAGTCTTATTTTTTCTGGGGAGAAAAGATTTGTGGGATTTGATTGGATCGAGGAAAAGACTCGAACTTTGGAGATTGAACGAGGTTCTGGGGGCGAAAATGTGGATCTTGTAAAAGCTGTTGATTTGTTCGAGAAAGAAAAGAAAAGAACAAAAAAAGAAAGAGATTGTTTTTTTTTTTTCAGCTTCTGGAGGTTCAACTTTTTCCTCTTCCATTGGAGAAGATTGTGAGAAGTTTAAAGGTGATGTAGCTTTTTGAGTAGGTTGGAAAAGTTGGTGCTTTTACTCAGCATTTTAGTTAAAATAAAAATAAAAATGAAGACTTTTGTTGCAGTTCTGTGGTAGTTGAAGAAACTGGGTTGACTCTGAAAAAAAAAAAAGAGAGAGAGAGAGAGAGAGAGAGATTCTAAGATACTATTTGGTAGGATATAACATGAAGTTAAATCTTTGGCATATATGTGTTTGTGTTTTACTGAATGCCGTAACATCTTAATGCTTGATGTTCGTTAGTTTTAAATGCTAAGAAACTAGTAGTTAGGTTGTCATATTTAAAGAGCATCTGAATTGGGGTTGTTGCTGTCATTAGTTGTGGTTGTGAGAACATGAGATCCCCAACCAAAAAAGTTCTCATATTCCCCCCTTCTGTTTAAATGAAGTACTTTTAGATTCGTTGTGTTTTTATTGATTGTTGGTTTTTGTCTACTACATATTCCTTATTCCTTACAAAAGGATCCTAATGCTAGTGACATCTAAAAATTAGGTGCAGAATCTACAGGGTATTCTGTTTTAATTGCTTGGTACTAATCAAAGACCATGTTGACCCATTGTTTGTGTTAAGATCAAAATTTTATTTTTTGTTTACCCTTTTACCTTTGTTTGAACAATGCATTTTAAGTGATTCGCATGCTGTTCTGGCTTCAATATATTACAGATACATGAAGGTCTCTTGTGGCAGTGCATAAGGTTGATAAAGTCCAGGTGGAGTTGAGTGAGTGGTGGTTGCCATTTTCAGATATTCGGAAAAGACGTATCATTGAAAGTGGAAGAGGTTTCTGTTACTCAAAGTTTGATTTTAGCATATCAAAATGGGGATTCATTGCTCTAGACTCATCCCATGTTGTGTGAATTCACAAGTTAAGGCTTCTGTTCTTGAAACTCCAGATTCTGGTGAGTAAAGTCATGCTCTAGTGCCTTATATTGTTCTGGGTAATGATAAGGAATTAAGATATATATATTTATTTTAATGTTTGACCAGAAAATGAGGATAGAACTGACGTCAGTAACTGGCCTACATTCCGTGAATTTACATTTGAGCAACTTAAGAATGCAACATCTGCTTTTGCTGTTGAGAATATTGTATCTGAACATGGAGAGAAGGCTCCAAATGTTGTTTATAAAGGGAAGCTGGGGAATCAAATGAGGATTGCTGTTAAGCGGTTTAATAGAAATGCTTGGCCTGATGCTCGGCAGTTTTTGGTAAATGTTTTTCCCCCCTTAATGGTTTCTTGATTCTTCAACCACACTCTTAACTCTCAGTTCTACTGTTCATGACCTTGCATTGATGTTTACCTACTTTGCATTACACTTGAACACGTAGTATTGATTTAGACTAGTGCCAGTGGACCATCAGAGATAAATAAATCATAATAAGTTTTTTCTTAGTTCTTTTCGGCTGTAATCAATTTCTCAAATGGCAATTGACTAGCCTGTGTGACTAGCCTGTTGTTCGGTCAATATGCATTGATGGGAACATGCAAGTGTGTTTAATGTTTAACATTGTATCTAAATATGGTTTTTTTTTTCAATGGGCTGATAATAGTCAATAAAGTGTTTAGGTTTCATTGTTTCTGTGAAGCTAATGGTGAATCCAGTTATACCAGTATGCCTGCCTTTTAGTCTTTCTTTTCACTTCAATTAATCAAAACAACTTTCTTTCATAACTGCAGGAGGAAGCAAGATCAGTTGGTCAGCTTCGTAACCAAAGATTGACAAATTTGCTAGGTTGTTGTTGTGAAGGAGATGAGAGGTTGCTTGTAGCAGAATATATGCCCAATGAAACACTTGCAAAGCACCTTTTCCATTGTAAGAGCTCCTTCCATGCATGCTTTTATCCTTTTATTATTGAACATTTATTCAGTATATCTTAAGTTTATAGTTTATGGTTTTGTTGGTATTTGCTTTGCAATGGGTCAATACTGAGCTTTGTTGGTTCAGAATATATGATCAGTCTAAGCCACCAAATTTTTAACCTTTTCCTTTTGGAAGTTTCATGACATTGTCCATTTTTCTGTATTTGCTTGTCATTTATCATCCGGGCTAGGACAACCTCAAATGACATTAGAAAGGGTGCTAGTACAGTATATTATGATTATCATCACATGACTCACTTTTTTGTGATCATTCCAAATTTTCCCTTTTTTATATAGAAATTAGTTTTATAGATCAATTATCAGAATAATATTTCTGCAGTTACTGCAGATAAGTTATCTGCATTTACTCCCAAAACGACGTCGTTTTGGGATTGAAAAATTAAATAATTATAATTATAAAGACTTTAATAACCCTGAAATAAATTATAATTACAAAACACCATGATTTCCGCCCCAAAACGACGTCGTATTAGGCTTACTGCAGATAAAACCGCAGAAAAAGCGAACCCATCAATTATATACTTTTGATTAGTTTGCAAGTATTCTTTTCTCTCCAAGAGAAGGATTAAACATATTAAAAGGTATCATATTTTAGCCTTAGTGTGTGTTTGGTTTAGATTTCGGAAGACTGTTGATTTTATAAGATTGGTTGAGTAAAACTTTTTTGGATATTGTTACAAAAAACACATTTTTTTAAGTGTCAAATTACCAAGAAGAGCATATGCGAAATAAATATCAATCCCTCTAAGGACTTAAATATGTTCTATTAGGAAGTGTGAAATTGGTTTTTGGAAGGCAGAAGCAAGATCTTTTTTATTACTGGTTTTGGGCAGCAGAATCCGTCTTCAGGTTGTTATCCAAACCTAGATTCCAAGTCCTTCAAAATCTGAACAAAACATTATAAATGAATCTTTAAAATAGTTTATGTTCATGTATATTAGATTTCACTATGTTTACACTCGGCCTTTGCTTTGTTGTTTTGATTGTGTTGTTAAAGTAAGGCTTTACATGCCTCAACCCTTGAGTTTATGTGTGAAATAATGTTGTCATGTTTCAAAATCAGGGGAAATGCAACCCATGAAATGGGCAATGCGACTAAGAGTTGTTCTACATCTTGCACAAGCTCTAGAGTACTGCACAAGCAAAGGACGTGCCCTCTATCATGACCTTAATGCATATAGAGTTCTATTTGATGAGGTAAGTTTTTGTGTATTGCCTTTTTATACTTGTCTAAGTAATTAGATTAATATATAATGCGTTAGAATTTTGCAGGATGGTAATCCTAGGCTTTCAACTTTTGGCCTGATGAAAAATAGCAGAGATGGGAAAAGCTATAGCACAAATTTGGCATTTACCCCTCCAGAGTATCTCAGAACTGGTATGCCATATAATGGCTGCTCTTGTTAGTTTTGACTTTTGACCTTCTTGCACATGTTTTGCACTGTGTAATACGCAATTGAAAATCTGTATTGCATTTTGAAATTTACAATCATTTATATTCTATAAGAGTTGAGTGTAAAAGACCTTATATCTCTTCTTTGTTGTGTAGGGAGAGTAACTCCAGAAAGCGTAATATATAGCTTTGGCACTCTTTTGCTTGATCTTCTCAGTGGGAAGCATATCCCTCCAAGTCACGTAAGTCATTCTTCTCAAAAGTGTAAAAAATATGGGTGCAGGTGAACTGGTGAACCTGACCAATCAGGTTGGTTTGGATCCCAAATGTTCCAAACCAATCTACTTTGTTTGGTTGGTAGATTACAAATTTTCAACCTCTCCATGAAACAACCTTTTGTTTTTTTCTCATCAAGAAACAAATGTGTCAATGACTAACCTATTCTAAAGTTTAAGCTGTTAGGTAGAGGGAAGGTAGTGAAGGAATTAAAAGTAAATAAAGGGTAAGGGAGGAGCATGAGAGGTTAACAAGTTTTTTTCTTGTTTGGATGCTAACATCCTTGAAAGTCATCCAAATGGGGTAAACTTATAATGTTCATAAAATTAATGAGGGTGGATGTTGTGGCTTAGATAATTATCCCCAATTTTCCTTCCCTTATTTAAAAACTTCCAAATAAGAGTGAGGTTTACTTATAACCTTCCCCTCTCCTCATTTCTACTCCAAAATCCTCCATCCACATCGTAGCATTAATAGTTAACTGGTTATATTTATATATATTATTATATTATATGTAAACTTGCATATCTAATTACTACAAAACTTGGTGCAGGCCCTCGATTTGATCCGGGATAGAAATCTTCAGATGCTTACAGATTCTTGTTTGGAAGGTCAATTTTCTGATGATGATGGAACTGAGTTGGTACGCTTGGCATCTCGATGTTTACAGTATGAACCTAGAGAGCGGCCTAATCCAAAATCATTGGTTATTGCTTTGGCTCCTCTTCAGAAGGAAACAGAGGTTGGTTTATTATTATTATGTTAACAGTAATAATAACGCATCACTCACAAGTAGTAACAATCAAAATCCTATTTTGAGATCTTGACTGCTTAGGCTCGGTTTTAGAGTTAAGGCAAAGGCAAAGTGTGATTGACGTCTTCTATTAGGTATATTTGCATACTTCCTATATTCACACTTTCATGTCTTTGCGCAAGCATGACATGCATGATGACAACAAAGTGTAGTTAATAAATTTTGAAAGTTCAACTCCTGATTTTTTTGTCTTATCAAGATTTATTGATCCTCATCTCTTTCTAGGTTCCTTCACATGTCTTGATGGGTATCCCACATAGTGCTACTTTTGCTTCTTTGTCTCCACTTGGCGAAGCATGCTCAAGAAAGGACTTAACTGCCATACATGAAGTTCTGGAAAATACTGGCTATAAAGATGATGAAGGAGTGGCAAATGAGGTTCTCTATCTAAATTATATTCTAATGAATTGCTGCATACCGTTTGGTTTTCTCCACAAAATCTAGATTATTTATTATTTATTATATATCTTCTTCGGGTTATCTTTTTCCATAAACTATGAAATAATCATATATATATATATAGATATATATTTTAGTTTATTGTTTCTCATATCAAGTACACGTATCTTCACCGATTAACCAATTTCTAAATGATGGAGTAGATCCTAAAGAGATCCCACTTCCTCATGAATTGATCTTGAATCGGGATCTTTTGGCTCAACTTTATCTGAGTTTTGCCGAGGGAGCAACTCCCTTTTTTACCTTGAATTGGTCCAAATACGCGGAATTTCTTACTTTTCGTGGAGGATTAGATCCAATAACTAGTATAAATTTATCTCCTACTAACATGAGAAACAATAAATTATATATATAGGGGCAGGATATTCTTACACCGGTGTAAGAATTAGAAGTCTTACACTCAATTTTGACCATTGATCAACTTGTATCCAATGACTCATATTACTAAAAAATTAGAGCCCTTAGATATAGGTGGTATCAACGAACAAGATTAAGAGTATAACTTACACTGATGTAAAATGATCCTGACCCATATATATTGAAAAGATACTAACTTTTGGACTAAAAAAAAAAGATACTAACTTGTGTATTCTCTTTTCTCTTTTCTGGTATTGCAGTTATCATTCCAGATGTGGACTGATCAAATGCAGGAAACATTAAATTGTAAGAAAAAAGGGGATGTTGCTTTCCGCCAGAAAGATTTCAGATTAGCAATTGACTGCTACACGCAGGTAAGATTTCTTATGTTGACAAGTTGGATTAATCTAAATTTGGCTTGCCATTTTTTGTATTCTAAACATGCTGATGAGTAAGATGCATGTCACGAAATAGATCTCTAGACTATATATATATATATATATATATATATATATATATATATATATATATATATATTAAAATTGAAATTGGTAGTGACTAGATCCATATATATACTTTCATAAATGTGAATAATGCTTTAGAGTTTAGATTTCTAACTAGTGATGTACGTCAATGTATATATTTTTTTGTTAGTTAAGTAATAGTCTAGAATAGAGTATTTCGCCCTTTGATTTGAGTCTGATTCAAGTGTATGGATGAATCATTTTGGTAGCACCTCCTCTGGATCCATCCTATCCATCCTATTTAGCTGTTCTATCTGAGGTTTGATTTGGTTTCTAATGTTAGTTTAGTTAATGAGAGTTCATTGTCTTATATGCAGTTCATTGATGCTGGAACAATGGTTTCTCCAACAGTCTATGCACGGCGCAGTTTGTGTTATCTGATCAATGACATGCCTCAGGAAGCACTGAACGATGCAATGCAAGCACAAGTGGTATCCCCTGTATGGCACATTGCATCTTATCTTCAATCTGTTGCCCTTGCAGTACTTGGGATGGAGAATGAAGCCCAAGTAGCAATTAAAGAGGGCACAACACTTGAAGCCAAGAGGAATGCAACTCCTAAACAAAAGTGAAGACTTTGTACAGAGAAAATTTCTTGCTGATTGTGTTCTGCTTGATGACTACCTACCCCACAAATTTGATTATAAATTTCATCTTCCATACCAATAGGTCCACCCCCATTGAAGAAGTTGCATGTGTTTGAATAGTTCTTCAAGAAACAATGATTGGATGAGTGTTGGTAACACCCCCTCCCCCTTTTTATTGGGTCGGCTAGGATGTTCATTATGTTCCATGATTTGATTTATATGAATCCAAACTTTAGCAATTCTTTTTTTTCATAGTGGTTAAAAAATGTTAAGAGTGAAAAGCTTTGTTGTTCAAAGCCCTGTACTTTGTGTTGGAATGGCAAGCAAGATTTACTTTTTCTCGGGTGCAAATCATTAGGTTTAGGACACTGGATGTTGTGTCCATGTCCTAATGTAATGCATCTTGTGACCCTAAACGTTCTGAACTATAAGTTTTGGAAATGGATAATTTCATGTTTTATTTAATATTACATGGTTATATACAAAAATAAATCAATGGTAATGATTTTGTAATTATTTATTTCAATATTTTTTTTGTCTTTTATCACCATTGATTTATTTTTGTATGGTTATGATATCATGTTAAATAAGACATGGAAAGATCTACTCCCATTATTTTTGAGCATGCGTCTCTAGATCAATTAACAAGTGCATGGTCATATGATAGAACTTGTCCAAATCAGTCCTCATTATTTAACTATAAATACTGGATGACACTTTTCAAAATTGACACCTCTCAAAGTAGCATAGGTAGCACATCCAAGACCAAAAATGATTCATGTTAATTTACAGAGTTAAAGAAGTTCTACTTTAGGCAAAGGTGTATCAGCTTTGTGATAACAATAGTGTTGTCATGATCCCGATAACATGTTCATTTCATATAATCTCCTCTTGTAAAGTGTCTAGCACCTTGATATCCTTTTACGAGTCAAAGATGGTAGAATTGTATGTTTATTGCTCAAAACATAGTTTGGTTTTTGCTGTTTATTTTTTATTGATAGGTTAGCTATAAATTCTTGCGGAATTGATGCAATATCTATCAAAGGCGATAGTTAATATGGGTTGAATCCGACGGGTCAACATGTCAAAATGGGGTTACCCATTTCAACCCACCAACCCGCCTCATTGGGTTGTGGGTCAAAATGGATTGGCCCACCCAGTCATTTTTATTTTATTTTTTATTTTTTTACCATTGGGTAGTATTTTATTTGTCTTTAACCTTTTGTGATATCAAATTTTTTGTTATCTTAATACTCTATGAAAAAAAGATAAAGAAAAAAAACTTTATTTATGAAAAGGTAATCTATATATGGAGATACAAATAAGTTTGTAAAGAATGTATGAGTGAATATGTATACATTTAGGTTTAAGATTGGAAAAAAATTAATGAGAATGTAATATGAAAATAAGTAATATTATAATAATAAAATATAATTTATTTATTTATTTTATTTTTATTTTTTATTTTTTTTTGCGGGTTGACCCTCCAACCTACCATAAAATAGAACAGGTTGATATTTTCAAGCCACATTCAAGAGGCGGGGTAGGGCGGGCCAACCCACTTTTGACGGGTTAATGACGGGTCGACCCATTTTACCACCCCTAATTGTCCATCTTGCATTTTAAATTACCAAAACTTAGTAGTGTGCATGATTTGGGCTTTTTATATCAAATTTAATCGAATTAAAAAAGTGGTTTAGTTCGAGGAAATTAAACTGGTTTTAAAAAAAATAATTCGGCTCTTGAGCCGGATTAAAGAAAATGATTTGGTTCTTAAATTGGTTAAGAAAAAATGTTGGGTGATTTAGTTTCGTTCACGGTTCAATCCAATTAATTTGGTTTTTTCACATTGCCAAGAATGAATATTGTTCAATTTGAATAAAATGATTTGATTTTGCAACCTATTAAAAAATGAGAAAAATATTTATCCTTTTAAACGACACAACTTATAAATATATATATAATTCTTCTTGCTGCTGTTTCTCTCTCTCTAAAATGAATCACCCTTAAAAAATATATATAATTCTTTTGCTGCTGTTCGAATCAGTTCATAGTTGAATTCATTTGGTTATTTTGTATAACCCCCGTGACCTATGCCACACTCAAAACTCAATCCATGAATCATCCATTAGACAAAAGCCAACAAATATTAACAGCTTTTAGAAGCTTTGATTTGAGTTATGCAACTGCTTATTTGATGTGCAAAATACCCTTGTGAATAGCAACTGCATAACTAAAATCAGATTAAAGGAAAACTAAAAGGAATTAGAGACAACACAGATGCGGATACATAATTTAAGAGAGAAGAAGCTAGGTGGGGGAATTGGGAAGCAACTGAAAACATGATTATGATGTTATTATCTTATTGATGGCATTGGTAGTGATGAAAACTCAATCAAGATAGTTAATACAGTTTATACATTCTCCATCACTAGTCATTCAACCATTCCATTGGACTACAGACATTCACAAGTTCAAACGGCTAAAAGAAAACCTTGACTCAGCATGATGTTCCTCTAGAAGAAGACCATACATTTATGGATGTTCCTTGTTGCTGTCCAATTTCCCTATGAGATTTTCTTGAGATTCTTTCTTTGATCCAAAAATATAGTCTTTCACAGTGCTCTCTGCTGAAAGTAGCCGCTTCTTAATCTACCATAAAAATTATATCATCAGAAGCAAGAAAAAAAATACCATAGAATTCAATTAAATCATCTTCCATTTTAAAAAAATAAATAAATTCATCAGAACCAAAAGTATAAAAGTATAAAAGAACTAATGCCGACTATAAATGAAGGGGATTACGAATATCATGTGACAGGAATAATTTGTGTTTTCCTGTAGAGACATCAAACATGAGTCCCATCAAAAGTTTGAGGCACAGGTATAAAAACTAATCAACTTCCTATTACATAACAATTATAAATCCCATAAATGAATTCTCAAATGGTTAAGTTTTGCAGTACTCATAATTTGACTCAGTTTTTGCATTCCACTTGTCATGTTCAGAAGTTAGAATCAGAAGTTAGAAACCATTCCTGGGTCCTCCCTCAAATCTTTACCAAACAAAAAATTTGAAAATGGTATTCAAAATTCAAAATGCGGCGCAATAGCTCTCTCAAAACAACCAGAAGAAAATTGAAAGCAAGAGAGGCAACTGGGTTAGGATTAAAACCATAAAAAGACACTGTTGCGGCGAGATTTGGTTTGCGATCTGGTGCGGTGCGGCGCGGCGTGAATGGTTGCGGCGAAGCTCCGCAAAGCGCAACTGGCGCGGCTTTATGTGCAACACTATCCAGTTACATTAAGAATAGAGCATCCATCTCAGGGATGGTTGAAATCAAGTTTGAGTAGAAGCCTCAACAAAAGGACTTCTACAAAATTACTTGTGGCAGTTAGATAATCATCAGGCCAACCATTCAGACACTCTAGAAAGTGAAGCATTATCTGCAAAATTTGCAACCTCTCAGCTGTCCAACAAGGTTATAGTTTATTCATGTTACTTCAGAAGGTGGCTAAATTGTGGGAATTATTATCTAGAATACTACCCCTGCCAGTGAAGAGAATCTTGTAGAACCTTTCTAATTGTAAAGGGCACATATGTGTGTGTCATTGCATGGCCACAGGTTCTAATCCACTAAGGAAGCTCCTATTCCCAGACAGGAATGCAAGTCCAGGAAGCCTGCTTTGTTCCACTTCTCTATATCTAATTTTCAAATTTAATTGAGACAAACTAATGTAAATGCAGTCATATCACAATTGAGAAAAATCTTATAAATCTTTTGTTCCATTAACATTTTAAATGAGAAAATAGAGTTAGTGCTAAAGGCATGACACCCTTATGAAGTGAACGGTACAAAGAAAAATAAACAGAAAATACAAATATCTGCAGTGCAGAGACATGCACATCATCAGGAGATTGTTCTCTGACCATCGTCATATGTTTACCTATCTAATTGCTCTGAGACAGATGACATGTATATTGCAATTAATACCATCAGCTGTTGTCCATCTAAGCAAAGACAATTTCCATTCTTCAAATGGTATCCTATCAGCTCCTGAAGTCAGTGTTCTTCTAAAAGATTTTTAGCTTTCAAAAGCTTTCAGTTCTTTTATCTTCAGGTGTTTCAGTAAAGGTAATGCGCTTGGGGATCGAGTACTATGCAATATTCTTATTTCTTAAAGCAACTTCTAGAAGACAACATAATGGCTGACATTATATTTGAATTTTCTTTTTACTATTCCGTGATATTAAGGATCATGAATTGCTCAATAGTTATAACTTAAGAGCTATGAAGCACTAACACTTCAAAAACCCTGGCATGTCGTGTCCGACACTTCGACACTCCCCGACACTCCAACACGCGTTATAGAAATTCAAAAGAAGGTTCAAAGGTTGCATTATGTTGAGTTTTTAGTTCCAACTATTAGATTCGTTGAATTACAATTACCATTTTATTGAGTTTAATATAAATATTTGGAATATCTTATGTTTCTTTGTAAAATTGATGAATATTATAAGTTTAGTTTCATTTTTTTGTTAAATTATTGAATATTAAATATAATATACACTACATAAATTAAAAATATTATTTAATATCAAAACGTGTCCTAACGTGTCAAAATCTAACATTTTTTAGAATTAACGTGTCAGAGTGTCGTGTCATGTGTCCTGTGTCGGTATCGGTGCTACATAGCTTAAGAGCCACCAAGTCTTTTTGAGGACTGTTTGTTCCCACTTCCCAGGGTCAAATCCAACCCAGGCTACTTAGCCTACATTTTAGCCTACCCTTCCCATCCCAACACCAGGTTTTAGACCTTGTTTGTAACAAAAAAAAAGTAATTGCCTCCATTCTTTTTCAATCTGAATCATTCAATAAAATCATTGTCAATGCTAAACGGTATGTGCTTGCAAAGATGAAATGATTGACCATGAGGATAGCTTTAAAGGGGAAACCACCCTCAGCCAAAGGCATATATATGAGTCAGTAAGGTTCGTAACCAAGATGGTACATTGTGATTGACATACCTTTTATTATGTTACCTCCAACACGATTAACCATTAGAATCTGAATTAAGTTCCATTTAACAATCATCCAAAAGCTATTAACACCTCAGAATTCCCCTTAATCAAAATCCTCAAATGAAATTAAAACCAATAGCACATTAGGTGAGTCAACTAAACCCCAGTTTCAAACTAATATTCATGAAGGAAGATAATTCTGAATTGAACCAAAATAATAACCAAATAGAAAATGGTATTATCAGAAATATAAAAACCCACTTAGAAATTCAAAAAATCAGATCATCCAGAATGTTGAATCTCAGTTGGGTAGGCAAGAAATCATGGAAAAAAGAGTAATGGAAGCAAAACCCAGATCTGGGAAGGTTAAAAAATTGTACCTTTGAGTGAAGGGAAGAGAGAAAAAGGAGACTTACAGGGTCGAGAGCATTGGGTTGAGGGCCATAGTCAGCGGTTAAGAGAAAATAGGAAGCAGTAACAGTTGCAACAACGGTTATCCTTTTCACCAGCTTGTCTGTTTTTGGATTCATTAAACTCATGATTGATGATTCTACACAAACTATGAATATGATCTTATTGTGATGCTGTGTGTGAGGGGCGCAAGAAGTTGAGGTTGAGGTTTTGGAGATAGTCTAATTTTTTATTGGGTTTTCATTCCTCCTTTAATATAACACAACAAACTTTTCTACATACATAATATTTTGTGGGGCCCACACATTTTAAAACAAAAGAAAAAAAGAAAAAAAATATGGCACGCAAAACGAATCTCTATAACATTACACAATCAATTTTCCTACAACATAATAAACATAAAACCCTTTTTTATTTTTTATTTTTGATAAACCAGATAGTCTAATTTGGTTTCTTTTATTAAGTGACTTTTGTTTTTATTAAAAAAATGGATAAGATATTGTAATAATCAATTAGGGTTATTGCTAATTAATTTTATGGTTAGATCGATTATATTGATTCAATGTTATAATTATTTTCATCTTTGTATTGTTATTAATATAGGAAATAATAACCATATAAATGTGAAAATAAATATAAAAATATTAAATATAAAGAATCATAATTTGAAAATAAATATAACCGTTGGATCAATATAATCGATCTAATGGTACAATTGATTGGTAGTAATATTGATGATAAGTTAAAATTTAGTGTTACAATATCCTACCCAAAAAAAAATAACATTACTTTTTTTTTTCTTTCAAATTACTAATATTTTGTAAATTATTTATCAAACAATTAAGATTGAATATTTACTTTATTAGGACATAAATTATCTTCATTGTAAACAATTTTGTCTTTTTTTTTTCTTAACAAAGTATAATCTGTTTTTGGCTTAATCGTCATAAATTATCTTATTGAGAACTTGGATAGGATAACAAAAACACAAGAGCAGCAGCACCCAACATGCAGTAGCCAAAACTTGATTAAAACTTTTGGAGGGGTTCAAGCCACTCAGTTGTTGCTCATATGTTCATCAAAATGAAGTGGACGAACAACAAGCATCGAAATCACAGGAGTGATGAAAAGTCCTAAAGTTATATTCGTTTTGATTTTCCTGCCAGAAAAGCGTAACCAAACACAATAAAAGACTGGGCTTTATAAATAAAGGTCTTGAGAATAGCATGATGCAATTGTGAATAGGTTAGGCTTTTAAGTTAAATAGATTGTGTTTGTGTAAAAGACATTATGTCTCGCATCACCTGTTAGTCTGTATAGGCCCCAAATTATAAATCTGACTTGACCTATATATAAAAAATAAAAGTCTTGGCATAGGCCTATTAACCTGTTTAAGCCTATTAAACATTCAATAATTAAAAAATTAATTAAAATAATATTACTTTATTATTTAAAATTATTAAAATAAATTTTATTTAAAATAAATAATATAACATAGGCTGACGTATAGCTTATAAGCCCGACATGTACAAAAAAGTCTATGACCTACTCCTAAATAGCATTTTTCAAAAGCCCAAGCCTATTATATTTAACTATTTATAATAAGCTAAATGATTAAGTCGACCTAATATAGGCTAGGTTATAGGCCTTTGGCCAGCCTACCCATTTACATCTCCGTAAAACAGATCAAACTAATTTTTTTTTTTTTCAAATGATTTGAATTGTTCCTGCATTTTCTTTGCATTGGGCTTATAATAATATCAGGTGATAGAAAAAAAATGAAATGACTCCTTGTGCTCAGTGGATTAGAATTTAAGAAAGAAGCAGTGATGCATTTTCCTTTTTCATTTTAACATAATGGTTTAAAAATCCCAATTATTCATTAATAAATTAACGTTTACAATTATAATAATAAAATTAGTAAAAACAAAAAGGGTGAAATGACTTCTTGTTAAAGAAACAAAACAAAATCCTCATCACTTAAACCAAGTGTTGTTAGAGTTGATTTAATGAGTCTTCAGTAACGTAAACTTCAAACCCAAAAGGGTCTATTACCAATTTAGAGAATCTTCCCTTCAAAATGCGTTAAGAAAGTGAGGTATATGCGCACCATTCTTTATTTATTTATTTATTTTTTTTTCTGATACTTCAATTGTTATTATTATTATTTGACCCATATCTGAAAGTGAAACGTGTAAAAACATGCTTCACCAAACATTAACAGTTGCACCAACCAAATACTCACTCACACAACTTCACCATTTTCCACTCTCAAACTTTAAGCATGCACATGCTTTCTTCTTCTTCTTCAGCATCACCATCATCATCATCTTCTTCACTCCAATTCAATGTACCACCATCCCAGAATCCAAATTAAACCCAAAACATCCACAACCTTGTCTTCTCAATTCACACCAAAATGTCACCATCTCAACAACAATCTTCACTCCTTCAATTTCAAACCCCACAAAACAAACTTCAAATTCAAACCCACAAACTCAACTCCCAATCCAACCCCAACCCAAACCCTAATCTCAATCCTCCGTTCCATCCCCGATTGGGCCGATGCCATCAAAGAACGTGGCATGCAGAAGAACCGCACACTCTACACTCACCCCAATTGGCTCAACCACCGCAGCTCCCGCCGCCACCTCCGCCACTTCCTCTCAAGCCTCTCCTCCCGAGTCATCCTCTCCCTCATACCACCTGTCATAGCCTTCACCGCCTTCTCCGCCGCCATCGCCGCCTACAACTCCGCCGTGCTCCTCCATTTCCTCCCCGAATTCTTCCCACTCCTCAGGGCTTCCTCTCTTCCCTACCAGCTCACCGCCCCCGCCCTTGCGCTTCTCCTCGTTTTCCGAACAGAGGCATCTTATTCGAGATTCGTGGAGGGGAAGAAGGCGTGGACGAAGGTCATCGCCGGCGCACACGATTTTGTTAGACAGGTCATGGCTGCGGTTGATACTCCCTCTGATTTCCATATCAAAAAGCTTCTTTTGCAGTATATCATGGCCTTCCCTCTTGTGCTTAAGGTCAGAATGGTTCTTTTTTTTGTTGGGTCGTCATCAATTTTGGTTTTTTATCAATCGTAGTGTGAAGGGTGTTTTTGAGGTTTTGTTCAAGTTGTTTGAGGTTGGAGTAGCTCTATGGTTGTTGGGTTTCCATCAAAATTTGGTTTTTTTGAATGATAATGTGAAGGGTGTTTGTGAGGTTTTGTTCAAGTTGTTTTGGGGTGGATTTTTAGTTCCTTTATGGTCAGTATAGTTCAACGGTTGTTGGGTTTCCATCAATTTTGGTTTTTTTCAGTGATAATGTGAATGGTGTTTGTAAGGTTTTGTTCAAGTTAAGCAGGGTTGGATTTTTAGCTGCTAAAGGTCAGACTAGTTTTATGTTTGTTGGGTTTCCCTCAAATTTTTTCCTATGATAATATAAAGGGGAGTTTGTAAGGTTTTGTTCAAGTTACGTAGCGTTGGATTTTTAGGTTGGTAGTCTTAGTTAATAGTGAAAAGAGGGTGAGCCTTGGAGAATTGCTCTTTGATAGGAAGGTCATGGGTTTGAGTCTGGAAACAAACTCTTTGCAAAATTATAAGGGTGATATTACGTACAATCTATTATCATCCGTACCCTCTCAAGTTGAGGAGCCTTGCCCAACCAATTTGGGATCGAAGTAGTGTTGTTGTAGTTGAAGTTGTAGTTGATAATGAAACTCACTGTTTGAACTATTTAATTGCAGTGTCATGTCTTGTATGGTTCAGATATTAGGAGAGATCTTCAACATGTGTTAGAAATAGATGATCTAGCGTTGATCATTAATGCGGAACATCGACCTCGCTGCATTATTGAGTTTATATCACAGAGCATTCGGCTGCTAAAATTGGAAGATTCTAGCAGAAATGTCTTGGTAAGCACTAACTGGAATACTTAGCATTTTAGTACATATTGAATTTAGGTAACATTTTTTTGTGAAAATAATACTTCAATTGTCAAATATGCAAATTTATGTGTCTCGGTAATTAGGTGGCCAAGTTGTAGACATGGATCTGTTAATCTAACACTTCACTCTCTAGTAATTCCATGTTTCCTCATTGCGGTACAGGAATCAAAGATCTCTTGTTTCCATGAAGGAATTGGCATATGTGAACAACTTATGGGTATTCCCATTCCACTATCATATACTCGCTTGACCTCAAGGTTTCTTGTCCTATGGCACCTGACGCTTCCTGTCATACTTTGGGATGATTGTCATTGGGTTGTGGTCCCTGCTACCTTTATTAGTGCTGCCTCTTTGTTCTGCATTGAAGAAGTATGTTTCTCCTCTTACCTTGGGTCCTTGACTATTTAATATATCAAATTATGTTGTTCTGTAATTTGTTGTACACGTAGTTAAAAGGATCAGGATCTTTAGGCTATTACACATTTATGGGTTTTTCCTTTCCTCCGTTTAATCCAATAGATAAACAAATTTAGGTTGACAGACCTATGTCGAAAGATAGGTGAGAATAATTGTGACAATGCTTTCATTCCAACAGTTAGATTTTGGAGAGATGATATTGTAAAAATTGTGGAAAAAACCATGGGTGTTTGTGCATGCGTATAAAACATGGGTTCGCTTTTTCTGCAGTAAGCCCAATACGACATAGTTTTGGGACGGAAATCATGGTGTTTTTGTAATTTTAACTTATTTCAGGGTTATAATAGTCTTTATATTTAAATTTTTTAAGATTTCAATACCAAAACGACGTCGTTTTGGGAATAAATGCAGATAACTTTCTGCATTAACTGCAGAAACATTTTTCCCATAAAATATTTGATATCTTTTTGGAAAACCAATGAGCTGCACTATGGTATAACTGAGTTTTTGCACAAAAGCCAGAGACTAGCTTTTGATTTTGCACCGTTAGAAATTTATTTCTAACGCCTATAATTGAAGTTGCAGAGTTTTCAAACAACACAGACTGCAGAATCAATTTTTGCACTGTTAGAAAAGTTTTAGGATTACCCCAAATCTAAACTGGATACATTCAGGAGTGATTGATGGATGGATTCTTGAAATACAACTCCAGATTTTCTGGTTAGAAGAAAGCTAATTAAAAAATATGAAAAATGATTGTTGTAGGTTGGAGTTCTGATAGAGGAGCCATTTCCAATGCTTGCACTTGACGAAATCTGCCAAAAAGCCCTGAAAGACATCCAAGAAGCAATAGCAAATGAAAGTTTAATTCGCGCTCAACTTGTTGCAAAGCGAAATTACCACTCTAAGTCTAAAGAGCATTCACCAAATGGCTGGCCTAACTCCTAGTTGAAAGGAAAACTTTACTATGAATGTCTTCTTCAACTTCTGCTTATGAGGTGGTTCTGTGTGTAGCCAAGTTGATCATTGTCAGGAATTATATTATGTAATATAATTGAAGGGCCGGCTTGGCTCAGCGGTAAGCTTGCTTGTCGTGGTGTGTCAGGTCGCGGGTTCGAATCGGTCTCTCTGCAAAAAGCAGAATTATATTAGACACTCACGAAGTAATATAATTGTGGTAACACTGGCAGCAGCTCCACAATTTCTTTAGGAAATTGCTTATGAAGTTGGTCTGTATATATATCAAATTCACAATCATGTACATATGAGTAATCAAATTAGGCCTTTATTTTTATAGATTATGTATGTACCTTTAGTACGAACCACGGGTTCTAATAGGTATTTGGTTTCTGTAGCGAATATAAGAAATTGTTCACTCATGAATAACTTTTTATGCAGGAGGATCTTTTTTTATTTCCCAATGTTGGATTCTATTTGATTTGTAAACTTTGAAGTGATTTATTCGTTTTTGCTGCTCGCCGTCTTCCTACAATTGTTTGTTGAGCATAGCAGCTCAAAACATTTAGCCATTCACTCATCCAAGAATCACATATTTATTGATGGATAGAGGTGCATGGAAATAAACATTACAAAACCTCCAATAAAACAAAGGGTTTTATAATTCTCATTCAACATGAGAATTAAAATTTTCTTACATACCCTTCGATTTTCGTGCTGACATAAATTCTACATATACTTTTTCCCAACACATGGGTCCCACATACTTTTTATCTCTACAACATAAGATTTCAATTTTCCTTTAACATGAGAATTATAAAACCCTAAAACAAAATAGGGCATAAGCTAAAATCTGTTGTGAACTTCTATCCATGCTCAACCATCTACCGATACAACAATTCAAATATAATGAAACAAATAAGCCGGTACCTTTCCACTATAACAATTTATCAAAGTTTTATAACAATTCCTGTAGGTGCTGATAAAACATTCCTGTACCAGAAGAATTATGAACATCCCTGTACCTTTCCACTATAACAATTTATCAAAGTTTATTGAATTACAGAATGGTCTGTTTTACATTATACAGAGAAACGATGCAAAGGGAAGTTCAAATCAAGTACTCTGCTTTCTCTATTTATTTATGAATGTCACACGAACAATCCAGAATCCAGTTCAAATCAAGCTGCTAACATCCACAGTTTACATTCCACATGGAAACATGTCCAACTTTAAGGTAACATTAGACCGGCACAATCTCTCACACACAAGGAAAAACTTCCAGCTAAGAAAAAAATGAGTCCAAAAAAAGGAAATAAAGATCATCACTGATACCCCTCCAACTTTTGCCCAGCAAAATACTAAAATTGCTCTCTCATTTTAGCCTACAGCAATTAATGCCTAGGCAAAAAACATGGCACAGAAAAGAATGATAGATTGAAGTTCATGGGTACCATGAATCCAGTTACTTAAAATTCAAAATATCCCTCAATTACAACACTTTGATCTGAGGCCTTGGACTGTAAATTGACCACTTTTACTCCTTGCTCTGAGTTCTTTAATGTCAGTAGAGGATCTTTCTCAGCACACCCATTCCAAACTGGCAAAACTTCTGTCACAAATTTATTAATATATTTCTTCTTAATACCCTCCTTAACAAGCTCTTCAAACTCACGGAAATTCCCCCTCATATCTAAGAGAACTCTGCATAATCCTTGACGATTACAATAATCCAAGATCACATCTAGATTTATCTGATCCAGAGCTATAGTTTCAATTCCTCGTTGAGCCACTTCTGGAGCTGTTGCTGTTTTATAATCTGCAAAGATTATTACTTTACCAGTATCATCATTCATGACTAGCGGAATTTCATTTGAAGAACTCGGATCTTTATGTATTATAATCCTTGTTGGTTGATTGGCACCAGGTTCTTGAGATGCAGGTGCTGATAAATTTCCATTAAATAAGGAAGAAGAAAGTACCACTGCATCATATTCTTTTAATAGCTGTGAATAGTATCCACCACAGTTTGTAACTCCACTCCCAAGCAAGTCCAAAAAGTTCCCATTGACAGAAAGAGAATATCTGCAATACAGGGATAGGCTAAGCTAAGAAATGGAGGTTTTTCTAAGAATTAAATGCACAGCCTGATCAATAAATCTAAAACCAAACTCCAATATGCAACCGAAGAATAGCCATACATGAATTCTAATGAAAAGCAAGTGGGAGTATCAAAAGAACAGAGGTGGAAATGAATCACCTCAAAGTAAGTAAGGGCTTTCCGGTCAACATGCGATGAATATACGCCTCGTTGAGGCTCTTGCACAGTTCTTCCTCTACACCCACAACAACTTCAATTCCTGCATCTCTCAATCTATCCACCCCTTTGGAGGCCACAATGGGATTTGGATCCACCATCCCAACAACAACCTTTTTCACTTTGGCTTTAACTAGAGCTTCAGTACAAGGGGGAGTCCTCCCAAAATGATTGCAAGGTTCAAAGCTCACAAAAGCTGTTGCGTTCTCCGCCAAATCACCCGCATCCCTCAGAGCAAACACCTGATAATCTCATCTCCTAACTCATCATATTCAGCAACAAATACAGATTCCCCATCTAAATTCTAATAAAGAGTAACAACTTACAATCAAAACATGTCCAGTATATACCAACTAGTCTCCTCATTTTCTCACGAAAATCATCATTTAAATTCAAATTAAGCTTATCATAACAGTTTGAAATACTACTGCAATGAGATCTATAAGGGAAGACAACAAAAGAACACAGTATATAACATACAAATCTCAGTTTTTTTCTTTTTCTTTCCATAGTAATATTATATGGGCTCCTCGTTTCTGCTATCGTTGCTGATGAGAAAAGTTGCAACAAACTATTAGCACTAAACACATCAGGATACGGACGCGTATCCTGATGAAAATAAGTATTGCCGTACATTTTCCTATAAAGAACTATTAAAGCCATATTATATAACAAGGGAAAAAAATAGAATAGTTTATAGAAAAAAAAAAGGAAAAAAAAAATGAAAAGGTACCTCAGCATGAGGTTGCCCTGGTTTAGGGTGGAAGCCTTCACCAACAACTTTCCCATCTTTTACAATTACACATCCAACCAATGGATTGGGGCTGGTAAACCCAACAGCCTTTTTTGCAATCTCAACACATCTTCTGATGTAAAACCCATCATCATTTTCTCCATTAGAGGTAGAGCCACACTGGACCATAAGAGAACCACCACATCTACCCCTCCTCCAGCTAGGTGCTGTGTGCAACCAAATAAGTGGTTTGTGAAACCCCCAAGTCAAACTCAATTTGGAGGTGCTCAGGGTTGATGGAAAAGATGCAAAATTTGGAAGGGTAGCACTGGTTGAGAATTTGGGCACAGGAAGAATGCAATGTGGGAACGAAACGCCTTGTGTAGCTTGCATATTGCTGTGAGGAAAATCAAACAGAACAGAAACATAGGATTAAAGGAATCCAGACAATAATGTTTTTAGATGTTTCAAAAGGGAACAATTTCACACAATTAGCATTGTCCCAAGTCCCAACAGCAATTTTTTATTTATTTTTATTTTTTCAGGGAGATCTAAATTGAAGATCAAATTAGTAAAAGGGAAAAGGCAATTTTTTTATTTTTTTTTTCTGGACAAAGATTTGGAAGCAATGAAGAGAAACTCACCTGAAGGGAATTAGGGGTTGGTCTGTGAAGTGGACAATAGCATAACAGTAGGAAAGAAATGTCAACACAGTCCTAACAGTTATTTATATCTTTTTCTCCAATTTATTTTTTTTTTTCATTAACAATTTTGTGTTTAATTAAGTTGAATCTATCATTATAGGTTATCTAAAGTGAAACGGACCACCATTTTTAGGTGGTCTTTAGTGTAAATAGGAGGGTAAAATAGGAAAAGTGGGAAAATAATTAGGATAAAAAAAAAATTTAATATTGTGAGAGAACCAAAAAATTCAGTGGTCCCGAAACATATTACATTTTTTTCCTATTATTAACCTAGTTTTCCGGTTGTCGGACATAGTTCTAGACTTTTCTTGTGTTAGAATTTACTATTTAATTAATTAAATTTTCAATAGTAAAAATATATAATTTTAAAGGTATGTTGACTCAACTGATAAAATTGAGAAACGACTAAGAAAATGAATATGATTCTTGTTGAAGATATTTATTAATAGTTTAATTGTAAATATTAATATAATTTATTACCTATTTAATATGATTTATATTACAATTATAAATACCAACATAATTAATATAGTATTTGATGGATTCTTTCAGTTTCTTTATTAAGTATTTCTATTTTTTCTCTCACTTCTCTCATTTTTATTGATTTTAAACTAATATTTGTACTTTTAAAATTTATATTAAAAATATGCAAAAGTACAAGCATAAAGATTATTCAAAAAGATTGAACCCTTAATAGACAAGTTTAATTTCTTGATTTGTTTCTCATGAAAAGTTTAGACTTAATAATTTATTAAGTTCATCAACACCAAAACTGTAGTAATTGGCTCTAAACATGAAGGTATATTATATTTTTTTTATTTTTTTGTCAAGAATATACAGCAAAGATTAATAGATTTGTTGAAAACAAAAGTGAATTTTTTATTTTTATTTTGTTAGGTTTTGATATTAACAAATTTATGGTCTCATTTCTTTTTCTCTCAGCTATCGGTCCCAAATTTAAAGAAAAAGAAAGTAGGAATATTTCTCAGCTATCACTTACACTTAAATTTTGAACAGATATTATTTGCTGTAGATTTCAATTCACCACGTAAGTTTAGCCATATGCTTGCGGGCGGTAAATGGTACTCATTAGAGGTGTATATTTAGAGTGTGCATGACTTGAACCGAACCAAATTTTTTAAAAAATTAAATTGAATTGATTTAAATGGTTTAATTTGAAAATGATTTGATTCAGTTTAAAATTGGTTCGGTTCGGATGTGGTTCGATTCGATTGGAAATGGTTCAAAATCGGTTTGAGTCGACCCTATTTTGAAAAGAAAAAATTTAAAATTTAAAAATAAAATAAAAATAAATTTGGTTCAGTTTGAAAACGATTCCGTTGGTTCAAAACGGTTCGATTCTTAAACTGGTTCTAAAAACCAGTTCGGTTCATGAACTGGTTCTTAAAAATTGGTTATTTTAAGGGCGGTTTGGTTCAATTTTTTAGTTATTTTGCACACCCCGGATTACCAGCTTAACAGGGATATATATGGTTTGCCCAATATCATACTAAACTTAACTTATTACATATAGTCAAATTGAATAGACTGAAATTTCAAAAAAAAAAAATATTTAAAAAATAAATTATAAACTCTTTTTTTCATGCCGGACCTATAAATCTATATACTAACCGATATCATATTATTTATTTTAAATAAAATAAATAAATTATTATTTTAATAATTTAAATAATAAAGTAAAATTATTTTAATTATTAAATACCTAATATGCTTAAACATGCTAATAGATGTAGGTAAAGATTTTTATTTTTTAAATATAAGCTAAACCATATTTATAATTTGGACCTATATAATACTATCAGACTTAAAATATTTTACACAGACCTACTTTATTTAAGTGTTTGGTCAAAACCCGGCCCAACTTATCCTATTTATACTACTGAGTTCAAAAAGCTTTATTACTCACAATCTAGTGCTACTATCACGTGAATACATTAAATACTATACACCTAATAATAGTATTTAATGTATTCTTTAATTTTTTTATTTAAGTTTTTTTCCCACTTCTCACATTTTTATTGATATTAAACTAATATTTGTACTTTTAAAATTTATACTAAATATGTGGGAATTTTACCTTTATTTTCACTTCTCACAAATACAATGACTATTATTTGTATGGATTTTATAAGAGTTATATTGTACGAAAAATGTTTGTATTATGTTATAGAGATTCATTTTGCGTGCCAGAGTTTTTGTTGTTGTTGCGGGCCCCATAAAATGTTGTGAGTGTAGGAAAAATTTTCTTATTATGTTAAATTATAGATGATAAACCCTACTTCTATTCATTCGTAAAAAGTTATAAAAAGTTAAGAGTCACTGTACAACATAATTTGCATCTCAAAATGCCAAAACCATAAAGTATACTATTTTTAATAAAACTCAATAAAAAATAGTAATTTTCATATTAAACTTTAGGCCTCAGTATCTATTGACCTACCTCGCTTATGGCTGTTAATGGATGGTCAATTGTAATCAGATAATGTAACACACTATATTATATTTATATAGTTTTTTATCTGATTATAATAGATTTTACGTTAATTTTTTTTTGCATACTGACACTTTAATTTTATTAATCAAGGTAGTCATAACAAAGTAATAAATGACGTGTGTTTTAACTCTTACTACAGTCATTATCTTGGAAATGTCTTCACTAGGAAAATTAGGTATTCATACTTAATGATAAATTCACCCAAAAAAATAAATTAATTAAAAACTGATTTTACTAGTTATTCCTAATTTGAAAAGTATATGCCTCGGTGCAAAATACTGTTATTCATTGTAATTAATCCGTTGCACTGCATAGAGGTCTTTACCATCCCTATACCCTTATTTTTAGATTTAATAAATTGTTATGCTTAATGTTTCTGTTTCATCGGTCTGGGTGGTGTAGTTGGTTATCACGCTAGTCTCACACACTAGAGGTCCCCGGTTCGAACCCGGGCTCAGACAAACCCTAGCAACGTAATAGATTTTCCGTTTTTTTGTCCGTTTCTGTTCTGTTTCTTTATCCTTAATCCACTCCTAACTTTTTTCAAAACACTAGTTGTCTTTTTTATTTTTTCAGTCCATAATGTATGCTTGATATTATTTATTTTAAGGATTTAAAGTGTTTTATATTACAGGAAATAAAATTATTATCTCCTTTACATATAAAAATATGTGTAATTTATATTTATATTTTATTTTTAACGTTATGTGTATGAAAAAAATAATTTTATGGACTTTATTTGTCTTAATATTACTGCATCAAATTTAATTTTACAGCTGATCCATCCATATTTACGTCTCATTTTATTTTCTTGTTTTTATTTTAAAAATGATGGACCCATGATTGTCTTTGATAAATTTTTTGCAACAGAAGACAAATAAATCCCTAATTTTATAGGAATAGTGATCAAAATGTCACTATTCATTGATTTTTTTACACAAATGTCATACGAACAATGTTATTTCTCAATATGTCATGCGGACAAGTTCGATACAATGCCCAGCGAACTTGGTTTGCTGATGTGGCACATTTTTGGTGGACAATAAATTCGCTATTCCCAATAGTGAACTACGTTACAATAAATGCTGACACATTAGAGAAGTTCACTACCATATACAATGAACTAAGTGTGCCATATGTCTGACATGCACCAAGTTCACTAAAGGTCCAAGTGAACTAGGTGTCACGTGGCACAATCTCGTTATCCGATCAGAATTAATGTACCAATCACAATAAAAAAACAGAAAACAAAGGAAAATGACTATTTAACTAATGTACCAATCACCAATCACAATTAGTGTACCAAAGGGATTAACTTTTGATTGTACCAATCACAATTAATGTATCAATCACCAATCAATTCGTAGGGCCATAACTTTTGATTCGGATATCCAAATCAGATATTTTTTATTTTATTTCATATAACTTTTTGAGATCTACTCAGTGACACCCTATGATGCACGCACACGGATACGGGACACGAAACGACACGACACGCCGATACGTTAATTCTAAAAAATGTCATATTTCGACACGTTAGGACACGTTTTGATATTAAATAAATTTTTTAATATATATAATATAATTTATATTTAATACATATAAGAGTCCATCATAAATCATATAACCAATCAAATATCTAAATTTCATAACATTAATATAAATATAAACAATTTTTCATACTTCGTTAATTTTTCATGTCAAATTTCATAACAGAAAAAAATTAATTTATAAATTACTTTTTTATATTTAATTAACAAAATAAAATTAAGATTAAAAAAAAAAGTTTCCGAGAGTGTCTGAGCGTTGACAGCGTGTCGGGATGAGTTGATTGCGTGTCAAAAAAACGTGTCGGAGAGTTGACCGCGTGTCCGTGTTGGACACGTGTCTGACACGCAAATTTTCCATAAATCATTGTGTTCGTGCTTAGCAGGTGACATCTCATTTGGCATATTATATCTCTCACAAACATCGTTCGAATTTGTAACAATGGTATCATAAACAACTAATGTACCAATCACGAATCACAATTAATGTACCAATCACACGATCAAAATTAATTGTGATAAGTACATTAATTGTGATCAAAATTAATTATGATTGTTGACTATTAATTAATTGTGATTAGTACGTTAATTAAATAGTCATTTTCTTCGATTTCTTTTTATGATTGTGATTGGTAATTAATTCTGATCGGGTAATGAGATTGTTCCACATGAAGTTCCCTACTACTTATAGCGAACTTTGTTCAGTCAACTTTTTCTGCGAAAATGTGCCACACCACATCTCACAAAATCATTGTTACCAAGTTCCCTACCAGTCGTAGCGAATTTGGACCTATGGCAGTCAACTTTTCCTACGAAAGTGTGCCATGTGTCAAGAAATTATTGTTTACCAAGTTCGTTGTAAGTGGTAGTGAACTTCAACGCATAACAGTCTGATAAATTTTACAGTTCGTATGGCAGTTTGATATATTAATACAAAAAAGTGACGCATTTCGAACAATGATCATAAACAACTAATGTACCAATCACGAATCACAATTAATGTACCAATCACACGATCAAAATTAATTGTGATAAGTACATTAATTGTGATCAAAATTAATTATGATTGTTGACTATTAATTAATTGTGATTAGTACGTTAATTAAATAGTCATTTTCTTCGATTTCTTTTTATGATTGTGATTGGTACATTAATTCTGATCGGGTAATGAGATTGTTCCACATGAAGTTCCCTACTACTTATAGCGAACTTTGTTCAGTCAACTTTTTCTGCGAAAATGTGCCACACCACATCTCACAAAATCATTGTTACCAAGTTCCCTACCAGTCGTAGCGAATTTGGACCTATGGCAGTCAACTTTTCCTACGAAAGTGTGCCATGTGTCAAGAAATTATTGTTTACCAAGTTCGTTGTAAGTGGTAGTGAACTTCAACGCATAACAGTCTGATAAATTTTACAGTTCGTATGGCAGTTTGATATATTAATACAAAAAAGTGACGCATTGATCATTGTTCCAATTTTATATCCTATAGAGTGACAAACATCTAACCCTTATTTTAATTAGGGTTTTATAAGAGTTATGTTGTAGGAAGAGTGATTCTGTTATGTTATAAGATTCGTTTTGCGTGTCAGAATTTTGTTTTTTTTTTGCTGCGGGTCCACAAAATATTGTGTGTGTAGAAAATTTCAATTATTGAATAGATGATAAACCCTTTTAATTATCATTCCAGAATTCCCTTCTATTTTTTAGAAAAATATTTCTGCTTACTCCCATATCAACGTTGTTTTGATATTAAATAATAAAAAAATTAAATTATAATAATCTTGAAATAAATTAAAATTATAAAAATATCATTATTTTCGTATTAAAACAATATCGTGTCGAGTGAGCTTGTTGCGATGATTTATCTACATCTACAGTGACTTCCAGTAATATCGAACCCTTCTTATTTTATCATTTTTTTTTTTTTCTCTTGCGTTTCTGGGAAAAATAGGAAATTGAGGTAGAGAAGAAACTATATATGTTTCTTTGACTTGGATGTAAGTTCTCTTCTCTTGTCCTACACTTCTCAAACGAATATCCAGTTCCGTATAGGTAAGTTTCTCTTCCTCGCTTCCATTTTTCGCCCAGACAATTTTTTTTCCCCTTTCACTCATTTGATTTTCGATTTAGATCTCCCAGGTTGTTCAGAATTTACTTGCAAGTTAGAAACTTTTTGCAATCTTTAAGAAAATTTTCGTGCCCCGTTTGTTTTTTTGGATCCGGAATTGCAATGCAATTATTGATATTGCTTTTGTTGATTACTTTGGATCTGGGTTTTTTTTTTTTTTTAAATAATTTTTTTTTTGGGATGAAAGGTGTTAAAGGCTAGGTCATGATTGTTTCCATCAAAGCTAGTTTTGGGACAACGCTTCATGCTTTGAGAAAATTGAATCTTTTGTGTAAATTGTGATTCTTTTTCTAACAGTGCTAATGAGAATGATTAAGCATGTGGGTTGTAGTTTGATGGTTTATCCTTCTTTTTATTGAATTTGTTGGCAGTTGGGAACCCTGCTTATATTTTGCTTATGGGATTTAGATGTAAGTTGGGAATTGTTCTCCAGTCCCTGTTAAATAGGATGAAAATATTATGCTTGAAATTAAAAGAGTATTGTGTTTGGTATAACTTGATAAAAGAAATATGTTTTTCTCTTGTTTGGTGTGTCAGGTTGTGTGTCTTCGAAATCTGATGCCTGCAAATTGGAATGGACATATTCTTGTTGATTGTGATGTGTAAAGAAAGTGATCAGCTTTCATATCATGCTTAAGATTCAAATTTTCACATTCTGTAGGGGATAATGAAGAAATGGTGTGTGTAAATATAGGTCCAAAGAGAACGAGAGGCATTTGGCTTTTTTTTTGTTTTAAAGAAAAAGAAAAGGAATAAACTATACACATTTGGAGGATGATATGTCGTTCTTCAATATGTTATCTAAGTATATGATTTCAATATAAACTATATGGTTTATCCTTCTTCAATATAAACAATATATTATTAACTCTGGTCATCTTGGACATGATTTCAGTCTGCAGGTAATTTAGTGAGGTTTGTATTGAGCTGATTGAACTGAATATAAAAGGCCAAATCATATGATTGTGCACTGTCTTAATGTGAATTTCACGCTTTTAAATATGTATCAACCTGGTCATAAAAAGCTTGAGCTTGTTTGTGTCTCAGCATTCATCCTTTGAGGGCTGGATCTGTCATGACTTTAAGTTTCTGTTTGGAATCCTATTGGCTAGGTGTCTGTTGTACTGTGTACACACAAATAAGTTGAAAGAGCAAATGAAATTATGATTTGATAAGGGCTTTGCTGATGTTTTCCCTTTCTTTTCAGGTCCTCTGCACTAATTTCAATGGAGCATATAGATGATGGAAAAGAATCATCAAATAATGCTAATGAAGTAGGAGTCACTAAATATCCACTCATTTGTGGCCTTCCAGATGATATTTCTCTTTTGTGCCTCGCAAGAGTTCCTAGAAAATATCATTCAGTCCTAAAGTGTGTCTCAAAGGGATGGAGGGACTTAGTTTGCAGTGAAGAGTGGCATTGTTATCGCCGAAAGCATAAACTTGAGGAGACCTGGATCTATGCTCTGTGCAGGGACAAATTAGATCAGATTTGCTGTTATGTTTTGGATCCAACCTCCTCAAGAAAAGGTTGGAAACCAATTCATGGGCTTCCACCTCGCATATTGAAAAGAAAAGGCATGGGATTTGAAGCTTTGGGATGTAAGCTATTCTTATTGGGTGGTTGTGGCTGGTCTGAAGATGCTACTGATGATGTCTATTCGTACAATGCTGCCATTGACTCTTGGGTTAAAGCTGCTTCCTTGTCAACTGCTAGGTAAAGTCTCTAATAATGATAACATCTCCCACAGTTGCATGAGAAGTAGGTGGCATTGTATATATTCTAGTCCTGATCTTTCATACTTAAGTATTCGACTTTGCAAAATAACCTTAAGGAAGAACTGTTAAATCGTTCACAAACTCTTAGTGATTTATGCCTGACTTGTTTGACATTGTTTAGAAATAAGGTCTTCCTTTCATTCCTAAAGAATGACTATCTTTGTTTTTGTAATTCACATTTTTCCCTTGTTTGTTGTTTTTTCCCCACTTTTTTGTCAAGCTTGAGAGGACAGTTGAAGTTTCATTTGAATTTAACTATTTAATCAAGAACTACTTTGGCATCATGCTCTCATAAATTTATGGTCAGAGAATGATCTATAGATTTTGTTTGCCAATTTTCAATGTTTTCTTTTACTAAAAACTTTCAGGTGTTACTTTGCTTGTGAAGTTCTGGATGAAAAGCTATATGCTATTGGTGGAATAGGTTCAAATTCAAATGATCCTCATTCTTGGGATACTTTTGACCCTTGGACAAATGGCTGGACATCTCATAGAGATCCTAATATTTTTCCTGACATTGAAGATTCAGTAGTTATGGATGGCAAGATATACATACGATGCACCAAATCTCCTGGAACACCTCATGTGTATGCTGTTGTATATGAACCATCAAGTGGCACATGGCAGCATGCAGATGTTGACATGGTTTCGGGATGGAGGGGTCCCGCGGTTGTTGTCGACGGAATCCTCTATGTTTTGGATCAAAGTTCGGGAACTCGGTTAATGATGTGGCATAATGAGAGAAGAGAGTGGATACCTGTTGGAAAGCTATCACCATTGCTTACAAGACCACCCTGCAAGCTTGTTGCTGTTGGTAAAAGCATTTTTGTTGTTGGTAAAGGGCTTAGCACTGTGGTTGTTCATGTTGGTGATTTGGGGAATGGGGGAGGGGTGATATTGGGTTCTTCTATACCCAAATTAATTTCTGATTACAATGTAATTAGCTGTAAATGCTTGGCAATCTGAAGAATAAATTCTTTTTAACATGTATTATTGTGTCAAGATAAATACAGTAATGTTGTATAATCCTTCTTTCTTGGGTACAATGGTGGTTCTCAAATTTGTAAATTTGTACTTATGAATAAACTACTCAAATTGTGCGTACTTGTATTTGTATTCACATGTGTGTAAAACTCCTTTGTATTTTTTATTACATAACAATGTAATAAGAAATATAAATGCATATTATATTGATGGATCCTAACAATTTATTAGTAAAATGACAGCAAATGATGGAGAATATAAAAGCAACATGTATTAATTCAATAGTTCATGGAGCATGCTCCTACGAGACAATTAAAGTGACAATGACCAGTATAACAAACATCAAAAGAAAGGAAAAACTCCACTTCAAGGCAACAACCTAGCTCTGAGAGCTTTCCTATTTTCTCTCCAAATCCCCCAACCTAATCCCCAAATTACAAAATGACATTCGGCATAAAAAATTCATCCTAACATCTCTATAATGAGGGTACTTTTGGGATAAAAGGGTTGAGTGATATACATTGAAACCACAATGTGTGTAAGTTGGGACCGAAAAAACAGGCTCGATTCGACAGACCGATCCGCCTCGCTCGTTACACGGGGCAGAGTGGGCTGAGTTTTACTGTCCACTCTCAAAAGTGGGGCGGGAGTTGGCTGACTCATTTTTTGGAGGGTTGATGGCGGGAATGGATGAACTGACTCGTTTTTTAGTAGGTTAATGATGGGCCCGGCTAGACCAGACTGGGTCATCCATTTTATCACCTCTAGAATGATAGTCTAAGAAACCATAAGGGTAGAAGTCAATTTTTCCTATTAAAAAAATATTTTTTCAACATAACATAAAAATGTAAGAAAAATAAAACTAATATAAGAGCCTACTCATAATTTTTTTTTTTTTTAATAATATTTGGATAGAGACCGCTAACAAAAAATTTATATTGACCCATCAAGAATGAAAATCACACCTCCTCATTATATTTTTTATTTGATCCACCAAATATGGACCTTATTTAAAGAATTTAACAAAGACTTTTAAACCCAAAATATAATAAACTCAAAACGAGAGGCGAATTAAGTAGTCTAAGCCCAAATAAAGCTGAAAATGAACCAAAGCATCCTCTTTCTCTCTAACATTGAGAAGTGAAAGGAAATACAAGGGTTTGTGTGTTCCAAATTCTTCGTTCCTCTTGGAATCAATTTATTGCTTTTCAAATGATGTTTTACACTCCATCTTTACATTTTTTAATAAAATGGATTCAGTAGCAATGAAGGTATGAACTTTAGATGGTTTACCAACTTTTTCTTTGGCTATTCAGGGGTGTTTGGTAGAAGAGAAATTTTTGTTAAGCCGAGAATCACGATTTCCGAGAATATAGTGAGAAATTTTTTTTTTTCTGCAATATTATTAAAAAGCTATTTGGTTAGCCCATATTTTCCCAAGAATATTTGGTTAAGTTTACTGAATTTGTGTTTTGTTGATTATGAAATATTAGTGGGATGTGAGATTATTTTACAAAAATAACTCCACCATTACTTTTTGACTCTTCACAACTTTAACAAAGCAAAGATGAAGCTACTTTGGGAAGTGATTGATAAAGTACAATCCATATTGTTCTCTTTCTTAACAAGGGATGGACATGTAGCAGTTCAGGACTAAATTGGTAATATGGTTTGCGCTTTTTTTTTTTCGTTTCCCCGGGGAGCCCAAAATACTAACAAATATGTGGAATTTTTATCTTGGACATTAGGTGCTATTTTACACGAGCCAAAAAAACTTTCTTGGAATATCTTAATATCTTCTGTTACTAAATATATCATTTTAGGATACCCAACATCATTTTCCCAGACAACTTAAAATACTCCTACTACCAAACAGTGCCCAACGAACTTGGTTTGCTGATGTGGCACGTTTATAGTGGACAACAAGTTCACTACTCCTAACTAGTAGCGAACTACATTGCAATAAATAATGACACATTGAACAAGTTCGCTGCCACATGCAGGGAACTAGGTGTGCCCACGTGTCTGACATGCACCAAGTTCGCTGAAGGTCCAAGCGAACTAGGTGCCACGTGGCACAATCTCGTTGCCTGATCAGAATTAATGTACCAATTACAATTAAAAAATGAAGGAAAACAACTATTTAATTAATGTATCAATCAAAATTAATGCATCAATCAATCATCAATCACAATTAATGTACCAATGAGAATAATTTTTGATTGTACCAATCACAATTAATATACCAATCACCAATCACTTCGGAGTGCCATAACTTTTGATTCGGATATCCAAATCAGATGTTTTTTATTTTATTCCATATAAATTTTCGAGATCTACTCAATAATACCTCATTTGACATATTTTATCTCTCACAAACATCGTTTGAATTTGTAACAATGGTATCACAAACAATTAATATACCAATCACCAATCACAGTTAATGTAACAATCAAAAATAATTATAATTGGTACATTAATTGTGATTTGTGTTTGGTACATTAATTGTGATTAGTACATTAATTAAATACTTATTTTTCTTCGTTTTCTTTTTTATTGTGATTGGTACATTAATTTTGATCCTGGTAACGAACTTCGTTCAATTAACTTTTTCTACGATAATGTGCCACGTGTCACGAAATCATTGACTACCAAGTTCGCTACCAGTCGTAGCGAACTTGGACTTGTAGTTCGCTATCAGTGGTAGCAAACTTCAAGGCGTGGCATTCTGGTAAATTTTTCTGTTCGTGTGGCATTTGGATAAAAAGTCAATGAACAGTGGCACATTAGTCAATGTTCCACTCAGTGTTTTAAAACTCGGACCGGTCATCGAACCGGTCGAGGTACTGGGTTACTGGATTATTGGTTCGACCGGGTTGAACCGGATTTATTGTTCACATATTAAAAATATAAAAATATTACTTATATTAATAAAATTTCACATAAGAAAACTATCAATGAGCTTAAAAAAATAATTTGATTTTCAATGATAGCAAATATTATATACTTCTAAGCTTCCAGCTCTAGACCATATCATAATATTGGACTAAAACTGCAATATAAGTTTTTTTTTGGTAAGCAAACTGCAATATAAGTTAAATGCCCTTTTTGTGCTTGACATGATATGGATAAATTAAATCATTATAACAAATAGTATACATGAAATATACACTAAGAAAAAAGTGTCCACCGTTGAGATGAGATCATTAGACCATCAGTGTGTATCACCACTTAACTTCATGAGATCATTATAAGATGCAATTAAATTACATAAACGAACTGCACTAATCTAAAATACCTTATTATTTTCACCTTACTTTTAATCATATTCATCATAAAATATGAATATGATTTAATTCAAGAGTTCTTATCAACAAAAAAAATTACCAAAAAAAAGGAATAATCGGTCTAACCCGGATCACCGGGTCGCTGGGTTTCGGCCGAGTCAACCGGTCCAATCCGGGTTGACTGCAGAAGCGGTTCAACTACCCACTCGAACTGGGGAACCCACTGGGTCACCAAGTCCTGGGTCGACTCGGCCGGTCCGAGCCGGGTTTTAAAACACTGGTTCCACTAGCTATTGGGTAATATATATTTGTTTAAAGAGTATATAGAATTATATAAATAACATTTAACACATATTTTGATATTTTTAAATTTATTCTTGAAGTTGAATAATATATCAAACCATTTATTTCCCATAAATTCATATATCATCGAATAACTCAGCATATATATTTGTTGTATGTCTAATATTTAAAATATATTAGACATTTAGCATTATTCTTATCGAAAAATGCATCGAATACAAAATACAAATCGTAGCTGTTTAAACCCTAAGTTGAAGAACACTATATGCAGGATGGGGGAATCTGTTTTCCATAAGATGTACCATGGACATGGGAACACATATTGACTATATTTTTTTTGCGACCATAACTCCACAAATCAATGTTGTCCACAGTTATGTTTTGGCATGGCTTAGCTGCACTGCATTTAAAGCTCACTGCAATTTCAGTATTGCCACTTCCTTGAATATTTTTGTATGTCACATCGCTGATTTGCACGTGTGAAGGCACCTACAAAAACAATATAAGTTCAACTTTTGCTATTATGATCATGTGTTAAATAAATCAATAGCAATGATGAATATATAGTGCGTTTTGAGATTAAAAAAACTTTTAATTAGTTTTTAAGATAATTTAAAACAAGCCACAAATAATTCTGCAGTTAATGCAGATAATTTATCTGCATTTATTCCCAAAATGATATCGTTTTAGTATTGAAATCTTAAAAAATTATAAATATAAATATTATTGTTGGAGATTGTATGTAAC